>JBBPLV010001241.1:0-10686 GCA_038089975.1 Boletellus ananiceps | reverse complement strand
CAACTGATCCATATCACATGACCTAGGGACCATTCTGTAGCCAAGAGGGTGTACTTTATTTTCTCTAACCAAACCTAAACATAATCCTCACAGGTGCTTGCAGTGCGCTTTGTGCACTGCATCAGAGTTAGGCATTGTAATAGTTTTATTGCTCACTGTATCTACCTCTATGTCTGAGAGGTATGGAGTGTCATTTGGGTCATAGTTGGATGGTGGGTAGGCCAGCTCAGCCTTTTCTTCTTCTTCCTCTAGAGGATGAGGGGTTGTTGGCATAGTGGATGCGATGGAGGCTGAATCAATAGTGAGGCCCTCCTGGAGAATGATTTGTACACCTGTCGACATGCTGTTGATGGGGAAGGAGGTTGTAGTACTCACAGGGCTGGTCATGGTGGTTGTCAAGGCCAGGTAGTATGAGGTGGAGTAGATTGTCTGCAGGTTCAATCTCTTTGTTAGTGGAGGATTCAGAATAGGGTGGTACAGTAGAGGGTATATACTCAGGTAAATTCTCTGAGACTCATCTCAGGTCCTGATCCTCTCTGTTCCTTGGTGATCTCCTATTCTTATTACCTCTACTATCAGAATGTTCTCCAGAGCAAGGATGATTAGTCTCACTCTGGGTTCATTATCTCTGCCATTGTCTAGCTGATCATGCAGGTAATCTCCACAAATCATATGGTCCAGGGTTATGTGGTCTGGGGATATTTACCCTAGCACCTGTTAGTGTCTATGCAAATGTAGCATCATTGGTTGAATAGAACCAATGGACTTGATCATCAGCAACATGCCTGATGAAAGCAACAAAGGTGGTAGCAGTCAACCCTAAGGTTGCTGTCAAAACCAGTCCAGCTACATTAAGATAAAGTGCCAAGAAAAGGCACAAAAAGAATAGGAGCATGCCAAGAGCAAACTCTCCTCCAACATGCCAGGCAGGACACATAATAGTATCAAAAGAGCCTAGGTGGGGCTCATAACCTTTTGGAAGGGGACAGACACTTCTAAAGGGGGTGCAGACCAAGGGACAGCCAAGAGATAAGCTTGAAGTGTAGATACTCACTTCTAGTTGGAGTAGTGAAAGACTTGCAACACAGAGTGTGTGGTTGACTAGGTCAAGGGTAGGTGATAGTGAAAGAGTAGTGCTCTGAGTGAAGAGTAGAAGGATGAGGGAAGGGCACTCAGGTCTCAGAGAAAACACTCCTTGAACTGCTTGTATCATATTTGAGCCAAAGGGCCAGGTTTATATACAGTCTGGTACTAAGGTTTAATCTCAGACTGAATAGTAAAACACTATAGTGAAACAGATGAGTAACATCTGAAACAGTAGGTGAAATGATAAGAAGCATGTTTCAATATAGATGAAACATCTGATGGAAACAAAGTGTTTCACCTATTGATGTAATGGTTCTAGACTTCTGGAAGAGTCTAGCCCATGCTGAAACATGAGAAGCATACATGTAAGAGATCATGAGCCATGAGAGATCATCTTCAAATGATAAGATGAATGGATAAGATAAAGATAATATATCTTTCTTCAACATTGAGCTCATAGGGAGGGATAGGCCTAACTTCTCAGATCAACATTGGGGTATGACAAGCTTGAAATATACTACATCTATCAGCCATCTCAGCAAAGGGAAGCTCAATGAGATTACAGAATTGGCTCATGCATACATGAAGAGGGGTCACAGCCTTCCAGTGCCTAGCTCAGTAAAAGATAAGGACAACTCAGATTATGAGACAGATGCACATGCAATGATCATTCCCTCATCCAATGACATGCCTATGGAGACAAGTGCAGTCTTGCACACTCCAAGTCAGCTGCCAGGCAATGTATTAGAGGACAAAGAGACTGATCATGCTACTTATGGCTGCAAGTATGAGGACAACTATGATTCAAAAGGTGCATCTTATTGTAGTACCTCTTCTCAACTGACAATTCTCACTCAGGTGATGTAGTCGACTTGTACAGAGTGTATTAATGGGTGATGATCGGCATTTTTGAGGGGCTAAGGATCTGTATGGGGTAGCTCAACCTACCAATTTCACTGGCTTGAATAGTATGCAGACAGGTTCAACCCTGTCAAGACTTGCTTCAGACAGTACAGACTGTTCTTCTGTCTAATCACTTACTCACTTGTACCCTCACTTTTTAGACTTTTGGTACTTCCTGCTTACTTTATTACTTCTCACTCAGCCTGCTTAGACTCTTTGCTACTTGCTTAGTATACTTTTTAATTCGCTTTTTTGGGCTTGAAAAAGTGAGTGCACAACTTAGGGACTTTTTAGAAAAGCATGAAACTGTCACAATCTGTGTCAGCTCTGACCCACTCCAACACAGGTGAGCCTTCCTGACCTCTTCCAACTCTGTTCATTCCACCTCTGCTTTGCCCTTTCGCTTCCACTATGCAGATTCCATTCCAACTCTGATCTGACTCAGATTTTGTCAGCCATCCTCTTTTGGACTCCTTACTGTACCACATGCTTCCTCCTGTCATTGTCATGTCTCTTGTCTGTCATGTACCATATGATACCTTCCTTTCTCCTTTCATACTTACCTCCAAATGTGTATTTAAGCTATGGTTCTGAGGGCTTATCCCTCAGTCTGAATATTGACTTTGATTCTCCTTCTTCACTCTGCTCCTCAGTCCTTCCAGATTCCACCTCTGGTCTCCTCCTCCTTCACTCATTGACCTCTGACCCTCAGAGGACTGAGAGTGTGCAAGGGTACAGCATGCCACCCTGCATTGCTAAGACTGACATCCTCGATCCCTCCAATTGCTCCAACTGTTACAATTCACCCCTTTTCTTTTCCCTTATCCCTTTTCTTACCATCGCTGCTGACATATTCCTTATTACTTCATCATCCAACCAGCTGGACCCTTTGTTATATTCCTTTAGTCCTCATCCAATCCAACTCAGACTTCCTTTTCCTTTCTTGACACCTGTGTCATTATTGCTTATGCTTCTGTCCAATCCAACTCGGACTTCCTTGTTGTTCTTTCTCTCCTTCTCCCATATACAGTAGTTGGTCCGTGCACTCTTCAGACTAGTATATAAGCCCTTGTCATCTAGCATGTACCCTAAGCTAGACTTACCTGGCATACCCTTGCAATCTACTGTTGCAGCCTTTTGCCTTCACTCCTCATCCACCAACAAGGGTTTCTCCTTGTCTGGAAGTACCTTCATCACTATAGGAAGACCCTCAGCACTCTTTGTCCTTTGCTCTGCAGGAAGACCCTCTGGATAACATCTCCCATCTCAAAGGTACCCAGTCCTTCATCCTTGCCCCTTCGTCTGCTAGGTCTGTGCTCATCCCTACCTAGGCCAAGCATAACACCAACCATCTTGGACACCTCTGACCCTGCTTGCCCTCCTCATCCTTGTCACTCATACCTCTGACTGATCTGGAGCAGAGCAGAGAAGTCACAACCCTAACAGAAACCTGGTAGTCTTTTTTGTGGAACAATAGGTACTCAGTGTACTGGACAAGTCACTATAGCATTAGTAGTACCTGTGGAACAGTAGGTACTATAGACTAATCAGTAGGGAAACAATAAGTAGGATAGTTGCCATACCTCAGCATACCGGACAAGTCACTGAGGTGTGGTACATGTCAAGCACAAGGCTAAGTACATGATTACATAAGCCTGTGTCCATGTGACTGTAAGGCATAACTACAACACTCCCCCTCAAGCACAAGGATGAAGACCAAGCTCTGAGGCAAAATACTTGGCCTTGATACTAGGTAGGGCTTTGGTTCATGTATCAGCAATCATGTCAGAAGTAGAACAATAAAGGAAATGGATAGATCCATTCTCAACAGAAAAGCAAATAAAATGGTATTGTATGTCAATATGTTTTGTGTGGGTGTGATAACTACCATCCTTTGTCAGTGCAATGGCTGATTGATTGTCACCGTACAGGATTGTCAAGTGCTTGAGCAAGCTGAATATTTCGCTGATGAGGCACTGGAGCCAGATGGTCTCCTTTGTAGCATGCATGGCTGTGTTACGCCGAACGTGCAATCTTCAGAGGGTTGCACTACGATGAGTCGCACTAGACAAGAGGTCCTATGTTTGTAAGGGAACACTTGGACAGCGTCCACTCAATAGTAGGACAAAGACTAATTGAAGTCGGAAGCTCGCTATCCTAAGACAGGACTCGTGGATGGCCAGAGGCTGCACATAGGATTGCGCAGAACTAGCTAAGGAACATGTATCGTACATGGCATGGCTTAAATACCTAGGTAGAGCTGTACTTCACCAATTGTAGTAATATCTGGTATAGTAATGAAGAGATGCCTAGTATGGAAGTGTGGGAGACGCAGCATCAATAAAGAGATGATGCTGTAGGAGGGCTATGTGTCCGAGAGTAGAAAGTGGGGCATACCAAATGTAGTAACTCAAGAGTCCCGTTCTGGTAGCAGATACAAAGGGAATACCAGAAAGGTTGCATTGTCTAGAAAGGAGGGCAAAGTAGTCGGACAGAACAGGGAGGAAGAATAGTGTAAACCGTAGACTGTGTTAGATGTTGTAACATTACCCCCATCATATGTCTGAGACACCAGATCAGACCCTTCCAGGTTGCTCAACTCCGAGAGTATCCATCTCAGACAGGTCGTCGGATTCGCTCCCATCCATGGACCTTGCACAATTTGGCACACTGTGGCCTCGAAGTCCATAGCAGATGCATTCTCGCTCAGGACAAGCGTACTGGGGGTGACCAGGTGTGGGGAGAAAGCAGTAAGGACAGAGGTAGTGGGGGCAGGCTGTCCGATAGTGTGCTCTTGAACCACATTGATGGCAACTTGCTGCTTGACCTGTTCCTTGAGGAGAGGGAGAGACAGGGCTAGGGGATCGGAGTTCTCCATCTGTGATAGCGTGGTTTCCCAATCTAGCCAGAGCGTGAATTCGCTGGCCCATTCGTCATCGTCTGGGGGCGGGGGGTGGAACGGGGAGAGCAGGCGAGGTAGAGGAGCGAGGTGGAGTGGAGGGAGGTTCTGCGGGAGTGAAAGGGGGATTGGGAGTGAGGGGTCTGACTGTCGCGAAGTTAATGGAAGGGACAGGGGTATGTTGAACCAAAGGTCCTGCTGAGCTGTCTCCAGGGTAATTGTGCTCTTCCAACGGATCCCAGTGTGGGATGATGGGGGCATCAGCCAAGTAATGGGTCCACTACTCATCTGAGAGGGTCTGTAGTTGTTGTCGGAGGAGTGGAAGATAGATGTTTCGAGGAAGCAGGGCGATTAGCTCGAGCAGTCCTGCTTCGGTTAGCAGTTTGAAGAGGGTGTTACGAGCGCGACCGAGTTGTTGGAGGGCGTAGGTGGGACTAAAACAATGTTGAATTCCCAGTTCAGTGGCGGTTCAAAAGATGGCGATGGTCTCTACAGTTTGACGATGTGTGCTGACAAAAAAATGAATAGAACCGGATGATCAAGGGCAAGTAAGGGGAAAGGCAGAATAAGGGAAGATGTTTGAGGGCAAGAACAACACCGGGGTTATCAAGCAAATTGAAGATGAAGGTGGAGTGATGGAAGTCAGAAAGTCGTTCCAGGCATAGTGGAGGGTTATCAATTACGGACAGAGGGTGAGAAAGAGAGGCCATGTAATATTTTTGAAGTATTTGGAAGATTTGTCGGGCACGGATTGCAGCAAGGAAAGAAGTAATGTTTGTAATCTACCAGCCAGAGGTGTTCCCTCCCCACTGCCTGGCTCCATTGCTAGCGTCGGGGAATGTCACCGCGAAACGCAGAGACCAACCTGGTTCTGGTTGCACCAGTGGCTGTTGGTCCTGGGTGGGCTCGTCGGCCCAAGCAACCAGAGGAGGGGGTTGGTGAGGGCAAGTGGGAGAGGGGGCGACAGTGTACTGGATGTCCACCTGGCGGTTGAGAATACACCGATGGGTGTCCCAAAGGCACAGAAGAAGTAGGACAAGGGGAAGGAATATGACGGAGAAATAAAGGGCTAGGAGGTTCAAGGTCTGGGGCGAAAGGGAAGTCATATCTTAGGCTATTTAGGGGAAATGGAGAGGTGTTACGATCTCATTCTTCTTCGTCCAGTTGGAGGGAAGTCCTTGGGTCGAGAGGCTTTATATTCCATTAGTAGTGCATGGGAGTTTCCTAGATTGTATTCCAGTTTCCAGGTGTTTTCAGTGGAGGAGTACCCCTTCCAGGTGACCAGGTACTGCCTTCTTGCTGCGGAGCCCCTATGGCCTAAGATCTGCGCCACTTCATATTGTTCCTCTCCATCAATTTGATCCGGTGGGGGGTTGATAAAGTTTGGGCCATGTTCTGCAGTTTCTTGGAAAGGGGTTAGGAGTGATGCATGGAAGACAGGGTAGATACACTAGGTCGGAGGGAGGCGCAGTTGGTAGGCAACTGGAGAGATGACCTTCTCAACTTCGAATGGTCCCTCTCGTCGAGGAGCGAGCTTTTGGGATGGATAATGCAGTTTTAGATTTTTGTTGTCAAGCCAGACGCAGTCTCCTATCTTTCATGGTTTGAAGGGTGTGCGAACGCGTTCCTGCATTTTCTGTTGGGCCACATGATGGGCCTGCTGTGCCTCCTCCCTAGCTTTGGCCAAAAGGGTGAGTCTCTGTTGGAGAGCTGGGATGAAGGTTTTCCTGATGGCTGGGTATGATCGGGGTTCATACCCGAGCATGAGAGAGAAAAGGGACTGCTTGGTCACAGAGTGCACTGCGGAGTTGTGCACGAATTCAGCCATGGGGAGGAGGTCGGCCCAGAGTGACACATTCCCCTGGCAAAAGATATGGAGATAAGTCTCCAGCTCCTGGTTAACCCATTCTGTTTCTCCATCAGTTTGTGGGTGGTAGGTGGTGGAGAGTGTGAGATCATATTTGAGCAGGCGGGAAAGTTCTTGAGCAAATGCAGAGGCAAATTGAGGTCCCTGATCAGAGATGCAACATTCATGGAGGCCAAAGCGAGGGAATACATGTTGGAAGAAGAGGCTTGCTATGTCCTTTGCATCAACGTCCTTAGAGCATGGGCAGAAAATTACCCCCTTTGTAAGGCCATGGTCAACCACGACCATGACCGAATCGAAACCACGAGACAGGGGCAGGCCAGTGATGAGATCAACCAAAATGGACTGAAAAGGGCAAGTGGCAGTGCTCGGAAGGGGCCGAGCTGGTGGCACCGTGGGGTGTGTCAACACCTTATTGGCCTGACAGGTGGCGCAGCCAATGAGGAACCTCTGTACATAAGTGGAAAGTCCTGGCCACCAATAATCATGCTGCAACAGGTGTAACATGTGGAAAAAGCCGGGGTGACCGGCAGCCGGTGCAACATGGAGGTTGTGAATGAGGGTGTGGCGGGCGGCTTCCGGAATGTACAGACAGCCCTTGAAGTAGAGTTTGCCATCGTCAAAGCGCCAGTCAGAATGTGAGGTGTGGAGGAGTATCGAGGAACCCTGGCGAAGGGCAGTGAGCGCATTGACAACAAAGGGGTCCCTGGCAGAGGAACAGGTGATCTTGTCCACAAGGGCGATGTCCAAAAGGCGAACGAAATGGTCAGGTGGGAGTAAGGTGACGTCCTGGTTGTCGGCAACGGTCGAGACATCAGGCAGGCAGGAAAGAGCATCAGCAGGTCCCATATGGGAGCCCGGGATGTGGGTGAATGCGAGATCAAAGTCCTGGAGAAACAGCATCCAGCAAGCCTGGTGGTGGGACAGTTTATGAGGTTGTTTGAAGTACGCAAGGTTCTTATGATCAGTGAGAATGGTAACAGGGTGGGAGGTACTGGTGAGGTAATGTTTCCATTCCTCCAATGCGCGGATGATGGCGAGCAACTCCTGATCATAGATATCATAGTTCTGCTCCTTGGGGGAGAAGGTCTTGGATAAGTAGGCGCAAGGGTGTAGGTCACCATTTCCATCCTTCTGCATGAGAACTGCGCCAGAGGCAACAAGGGAGGCATCAGTCATGACCCAGAATGGGGCATCCGTATGGGGGAGGCGGAGGACCGGGCGTGAGAGGAATGCTCGCTGAAGGGAGCGGAAGGCTGACTCACAATTGGAGGTCCAATCCCATGTGGCAGCTTTCTTAGTGAGGTTGTGCAGAGGGCGAGCGATGGCCGAAAAATTAGGGATGAACTTCCGGTAGAAGTTACAGAACCTGATGAAGGATCAGACGGCCCGTACCGAACAGGGCAGGGTCCAGTCCTGAATGGCCTTCATCTTGGAGGGGTCCAGCGTGACCGCACCAGGGCATACAATCATTCCAAGGTACTCCACCTCAGACACATTGAAGAAGCATTTGGAAAGCTTTAGGAAGAGGTGGTGATCCTTCATATGCTGGAGGACGCAGAGGGTATGGCGATGATGAAGTTGGGGGTCGTCGTTGGTATGGATGATAAGGTCGTCCATGTAAATCAGAAGCCACCCTTCGGCAATCATATCATGGAAGATATCGTCCATGAGGGCCTGGAAGGTCGGTGAGGAGTTGCACAGTCCAAAGAACATAACAGTTGGCTCATAGAGCCCGAATGGAGTGATGAAAGCTGCTTTCCAGGTATCTGACGCTTTGATACGAACGTTGTTATATCCCCATCTGATATCCATCTTGGTAAAGAGGGAGGAGTCTTTGAGTTGGTCGATGAGGTCAGAGATCAACAGAAGGGGGTATGCATTTTTGACGGTATGTTGGTTGAGGTGTCAGTAGTCCTGACAAGGCTGCAGTCCACCATCCTTTTTCTGAACGAAAAAGAAAGGTGATGCCTGGGGGGATTTGGAAGGTTTGATCTTCCCTGACTTGAGATGTTCATCAACAAAGGCTTTGCAAGTGACAAGTTCTGCTGGATTGAGAGGATACGCCTTTGCCACCCATGGTCGAAAGTCAGGGGTAAGGTCGATAGCGTGGTCGTATGGTCGGGAGGGGGGTAGTTCCCTGTCCTTAGGTTCTTCGAAGATGCTCCGATATTCCCTATATTCAGGTGGGAGAATTGTATTTGGTGTGGCAGTTTGTTGGGCCAGTTCAGTGGAGATGGTGACTTTGGCAAGCATTTCCGGCTCCGTGAACACTCCGAGGTAATGGAGGAGGTATCGTTGTTCAATGGGGTTGTTCCAGGGTGGTCCGGATAGGACGTCTGGTACTCGGATTTGTCCACCCGCCCAATCAATCGTTGGGTTGACTTCTCGCAGCCAGTTCATTCCGAGAATGACTTTCTCTGTTCCACAGTCAATAACCAAGAATTTCCTCTGTTCTGTCCTAGATCCATAGGCTACTTTGAGAACTACGTATTGTCGAATAATTCTGTTTTTGTTTTC
This sequence comes from Boletellus ananiceps, assembly GCA_038089975.1. NCBI lineage: Eukaryota > Fungi > Basidiomycota > Agaricomycetes > Boletales > Boletaceae > Boletellus > Boletellus ananiceps. Next base: position 1,411 of record JBBPLV010001241.1, on the reverse strand, counting down.
GGATCCATCCACATTGTGGGCATGGATCGGTTGAGGGAGTCTCCGAGTTTTCCATCCTTTTAGCCGGACGAGGTATTTGTTAATAAAGCAGCCGGTCGCTCCACTGTCCACCAAGGCAGAGATTTCAACGCTTTTCCTCACATCAGATTTGTATAGGTGAATGGGGAGTTTGATTGCTCTAGAATGAGGGCCTAATACAAATAACTAAGGCTTTCAGCTTATGGCCACTAGGGCCAAATCTCATCAAGGATCCCTTTTGTCCCCACTGCCTCATGCTAGCACCCCCCTCGCCATGCACAACCCTCAATCTTCCTCGACATACAGTTCATCGGCCGGTGGGTCTCAAACGACCCATTCCAGAATTTCACCAGTATCATCTGCATTTTCTAACTCATCAGAAGAGGGCAAAGGCAAATGCATCCATCTTGATCTTGATGAGACCATGTCATAGCTAACAGCCAAGTCCGGTGCTGGGGGAGATGGTACCAATTCTCGTCGCCTTGCAATGTCAATGGAGAAGAATCATCGTCTCACAATCAAGATACAACACCTCGACAATGAACACCAATTACAATTCCAGCGTGAGAAGATGCAATTCGAGAACACCAACGCGCAAACCATCCATGACCGCATGATGGCAAGTAAGCGTGCTGAGATTGAGCTTGAGGAGGCTAAGGCATGGGCTGCCACTGAGGCTGCCAGAGCAAAGCAACACGAAGTAGAGGTGCTTCGGCTTCAGCTAATGCTGAAGGGTATTGATCCTAATTCGTAGTTACATTTGCCTGTATAGTTCTTGTCTTCCCATGTATCTTGTAACCACATGCTATGTAGTATCAATGACATGGTGATGTCTACGCTGGCGTCGTCTGCCCCTAACTTGCAATAGCTGTTCCACCAACCTAAGATGAAAAGCATGACCTGGCCTTCCATCATTGATATCAACTCCTACCCCTTCAAGATTTTCTACTGGACCCCCTTCCTCCATTGCCCAAGCCTCAGAAGCACACCTTTGTGCTGATTTTGGCCCATACCTTCTTTCTTCAAACCGGATGACCATATTATGGAGAATAATACAACAAATCACCCAGCTTGTTGCATAATCCAAGTCTTTTTGAGAGCCAATGGGAATACGCAGCTCTTTGAGTGATTGAAAGCGGCCTTTGAGTGCACCAAATGCATGCTCTACTCGAACCCGAACCTAGATCAATTAGTAAACAATAAAGAAATAAAAAGGTTTATTATAATCACCTGTGACAAATAATAATTGAATGTCTTCTGATCACGGCTCAATGCCTGATCCCTTGGCTTCTTGAAAGGAGGAATAAGCCAAGTTGAAAGGGGATAGGCACTGTCACCCCATATCCATTCATCATCAGCCAAAAGTGTATCATGCTCTTGATAAACTCGAGTT
>JBBPLV010001240.1:0-10701 GCA_038089975.1 Boletellus ananiceps | reverse complement strand
TAATATCGTAAGTACCGTCTTATGCTATCATCAAAACACTGCCATTTTGGCTAGTCAGCATGACCGCAGCGTTCATGTTTTGACGTCGTATACTCCTATGCCCTGTCGTCAGGAGCAGATTTCTGTCGGTCCGTGAGCACAATGAACGCACAAATCCCAGCCGAAACCACATATATGAACGGCTTCTCCTTTTCTCTTGTCCAACGGCGAGCCAGTCGTGAAGGATCGATACGCCAGGGCCCTGCGCGTGAAGCGAACCAACGACGTGTCGTCGGTACCAAACCTGGTTCTCCACCAACCATCGTCTCCTCGCCATTGTGTCCCACTCTTTCATACCCAGTATTACGCCTGCAGCGCGCCCAGCTGCGTTCGTGCCTCCCCTCGAGACCCTATTTTACTCCGACACTGACGACGAGCAGTGTTGCATGGTTCCCGCTCGAGACATTGATCTCGAGTAATGTGCTGTGCACCTCACCATTATGTAGATGCACGTGAGCAAAAAGAAAACCTGAACGTTGATCACACGACAACTTCGTGGCGGTAGCAACAACCACACTCCGCCAGGATCCAAACCACTTGCCAAACGGGATGGGCGTCTTTTGGTGAACTTTTCAGCCGTTGAAAGAAACTGAGACAAGGGGAGTATGTCTTTTTTTTCTACGCCAGAACCACCGGATCCAAGGACGACTCTAAACTGGGGGGTTGCGAATCGTGCCAGCACCAGACAACAGACTTGATGTAGTGATACCACACCGTAAGCGGGCCATAGGACCCACAGTCAGCTTTTGCATCACTGTCCAAGGAGCCGTAAGAAAAAAGAAACAAGTGAGCTCAGAGAGACACGACAAGCCCCCTCCCCCCCCTCCCCCAAAGATACAAAAGCGGTGCATCGTCTCGCGTGCTCGTCTACGTTTCCACCGCCTCCCCCATGGACACGTCCCTGTTCCCATCCGCGCCCACGCCGTTCGCGCCGACGGGAATCTCTTCAGACACGAGCGACCCTTGTTGCTCCCTGAGCCACTGGACGCTCCGGTCTTCGTCCATAAAGTATACGTACGCCCGACGGAGGTCTTCGACTTCGACCTTGTCCGCCTTGCGTTTTCGTGCGATCACCTGGGCGCACGAGATCAGGTTGAGCGCGTAACGCAGCGTCGTCGAGCCTGCCATCGACGTCAAGACGTTCAACGCGTCCGCCATCAGCGTCACGTCCTCTTCCTCACAGCTAGAGGGCCCGGGTATGCTCAGTAACTCTTAGAAATACCAAGGGACGTGTTTACCGAATCTGGATGATCTGCTGGATCTCATCTTCCGTGTACGGTTTCGTGCTGACAATCAGGACACGGTCGAGCAAGTCTACGGGGAGACCATGCGGGCTGCGCATGTTGGTCCCTCGTATTCTAACCTTGCCACGGTTGGACGCCATGATGACCAGCGGTGACAGTTCGCTTTCCAGCGCTCGGTTCAGGAACGAAAAGCATTCAATGTCGAGCATGTGAACTTCGTCGATAAACAACACCTACGAGTGCAAACCCTCAGCAAAAAAGGAAACGCACAAGGAGGACGAAATGCGGACGCCGGGAATGATTTCCGCTTTGCCTTCCTCTCGCCATTCAGCAACCTTGGTGTTTATTTGGTCTCGCAGTTCAGGTTTGATTTCACCGGTGTCGCCGGCAAAGAGAGCGAGGAAGCCTTGCGTTCTGCTGTTGATGACGTCGATTTCGTGGAGGGAGACAGTGTGGACGACTTCTTTGCGCTTTTGTACTTCACCTTCTGGGCATTGTACGAATTTTGTCTGCCAAAAGGGACTTGTGACACAGGACGGAAAAGAAAGGGCGTCATGGACGTACATCTGCACCCATAGCATCATAGTCTCTCGAGCGGGCAAAGGAGCGACCGAGCTTTGAGACTTTTCCCGAGGTTTTGTCGATCACGACCACGTCGCCGGCGAGCACCTTTTCTTTGGACAGCGCATCAATCATCTTGGTCCCAAGATCGTATATCGTCTCCATGTCCGTCGTCTTGATGGTCAGTTTTCCCGTCTTGGTCGCCTACGGAAAGGGACAAGACTGTGTGAGGGGGTGTGTTCCGCATCCCAAGCGGGCCAAAGAACCAAGAAGAGAAACACACCCCGGTAAGACTCCGGTCGATCTGAATCTCGACAATCTCGCCCTCGATGATCTCTGTCTCCTCCTTGATGCGCACGCCGATACTTCTCCGGATGGCCTGCGTGAGCGCCTCTGTTTTGGACATGGAGAGCGAAAAGACCTCGCTGCCTGCGATCATCGTGAACGGGACGTCGGAGCCGAGTGTCTGTGCCATGCCTAAACAGCCGGGAGGGAAGGCGCATCAGCACGCGCGCCCAACATCACCGTCGCGACGGCGACGCACCGAGCGCGATGGCGGTCTTGCCGGTGGAAGGCGGTCCGGCGAACAAGATGGCGCGCCCCGCGATCCGACCCTCTTGGACCATCTTGAGGATCATGCCAGCCGCTTTACGGGCTTTGCCCTGGCCGACCATGCCCTGTGCGTTTCCGCGTGGTTCCAGACGGTCGTCGAGGCCAAGACCGCGGATGTGCGAGTGCGCACCTGGGGGTTGCGGTCATGTGTGATGGTTTGGTGTGGGTATGCACGCACCTATGCGCTCCATCTTGGTGATGTCCCGCAGCTCGGACGACCCTGCGGTGATTTGTGTGGCCTGGCCATCGGACACGGTCAGCGTGTCGAGGGTGGGGTGTTCGTTCGACCTACCATGGCGCGAGCGGAGGCACGCGTCTGTTTGTGCGGGACAAACAAACAGTCAGGCAAAATTTCTGTACGTGTGACGAGTCGACATGTTTGGTCTGCGTGCAGTCGCGCGGCGCCTCGCGACCGCGACCTCGTCCCTCCGTGACCTCGCGCCGACATGGACACCCTCCCGAACGTACGCCGCGCGCACCACCCGCGAGACCATCGCCTCGTACGACACCGTCGTCACCGAATTCAAAACGTACAAGCCCATCACGCCCGGCATTCGTCACCTTCGACGTCCCATCAACGCGCATCTCTACAAAGGGAGGCCCCTTCGCGCGCTCACCACCGCGCTGCGCAAAAAGGGTGGGCGAAACTCGACCGGGCGAATCACCGTGCGCTCTCGGGGTGGGGGGCACCGGAGGCGGATTCGTATCGTGGATTTCTCGAGGATGGAACCCGGGCCGTGTGACGTGGTGAGGATCGAGTATGATCCCGGTCGGTCGGGGCACATTGCGCTCGTCAAGGCGCGGGATCCGAGTGCGGAGGGGAGGGCCAGGTGGAAGTATATCCTCGCACCAGAGGGACTGAGGGCGGGGGACGTCGTGGAGAGCTATCGTTCCGGTCTGACGGCATCGCTCATTCAGTCCGTTCGCAGCGACGGGGGTGAGACAGAAGGCCAAGACGGGGAGCAGAAGACGTTCTCCGTGGACGAGATTGCACTGGGCGGCAAGGACCAGTCGACATCGGACGCGCTGCTCGTTGGCATTCTCCGTGGAGCGATCATCAAGCTCGGCAACTGCGTCCCCATCAAGCTCATTCCAACGGGCACGATGGTACACAACATCTCACTCGACCCGCTGGGCAAGGCGATTCTCGTGCGCTCTGCGGGGACATTTGCGCAGGTCGTGCACCACGAAGAGAACGGTCGATACAGTCACATCCGACTCCAGAGCGGCGAGGTACGCAAGGTGCTGTCGGGCTGCGTGGCGAGCATCGGCAGAGTGAGCAACCCGTTGTGGGACGACCGCAAGCTAGGCAAGGCGGGGAGAAATCGGTGGCTCGGGTGGAGACCCCGCGTGCGCGGTGTCGCGATGAATGCGTACGTTGCTCCGTGTGTGGGCATGCTGTCGCTAACGCTGTGCTAGGTGCGACCATCCCCACGGTGGCGGGCGAGGCAAGTCCAAGTCGAACAAGCACCCGGTCTCGATATGGGGCTGGGGCACCAAGGGCACGCGCACGCGCAAGCCGGGCCCCAAGACGAACAGGATGGTGGTCAAGGAGCGCCCGCGGGGCAAGGACAAGACAACGTAGCTAGACATGTACAGACACGGTCACGTGATACACGCGCCTGCGCGTTCGTTTGGATTCCGCGCCCCGTTAAATTCGCGTCCTCGTCCTCCTCCCCGTCCATGCAGTCCACCCTGTCCAGGACGTCCTCCCTCGCGAGCCTGTCCTCTGATGATGCCGCACGTCGCACACGCAAGCGCTTCTCCAGCGTCCAGCTCATGCTGCTCGAGCAGCTCTTCCACCAGACGTCCCACCCCACGCGCGACGAACGCGAGGCGGTCGCACACGCAGCGAGCATGTACGTCCCCATCTCCCCTTCCACCGGGCGCGACTGACGAGGACGAGCAGGGAGATGAAGTCTGTCACCATTTGGTTCCAAAACAAGCGTCAGACAGAGCGCAAGCTGCACCATGCGACGGCTCAACCTGCAGACGGGCACCGCACCGTGCCCTTCCCCTTTCCTTCGTCCTCCTCTCCTGCCCTCCCCACGTCCACACCAACTCCCCCCGCGGCAGCCTCTCATACCATCCGGACACACATACGGACGCTCTCCACGTCCCTCTCTGGCCCGTCCACGTACACGTACGCCCATACACCCCGCCGCAAAATCACCCCGCCCCGCCCCCGGCCCTCACTCGACCGCATCGCCACCCGTTCGGAATCTCGTCTCCCCCCGCCTCGCACGCCGACGAAGCCACGCGATCCGTACGCGTCCTTGTGGGACAACATGCCCTCGTCGCCGCTCGCACCCCCTGCCAGTCCACCCTCGCGCGACCTGATCGAGTTCATGGGCAGCCACCGAACGTTGGAATGGGCATGTGAAGCAGCAAGGGTAGCAGGAAAGGCGGGCAGGCGGCAGCCGCGCGAACGAGACCCGGATCGTGGGGGCGACGGCGTTGCGGGGGACGAGACGGAGGAAGAAGATATCGAAGCGGTGACCCCCGAGGGGAGTCTTGGCGCGTTGGATGGCGCGAGGTGGCATGGCGCCTCGCGAACATCGACACCGATGCGTCCGCGTCTCCCTACACCCGCATTCACGACCACGTCCAGGTCTGCATCAAACGAAAAGTGGCCGTTGGATGCGGACGCGCCGGAGAGCGGCACCAAGGACGCACCACAGGATGAAGACATGATGCGTGCGGCGCTGGCGTTATGTGGGCTCGGACGGAGAAGTGGGTGAAGCGTTCACCTTTTGCTCCTTCCGGCGCAGGGTGCTGGTGCGCAGTGTGCATGGCTGGAGCGTCAATAGTACATATCTTGGTACATATTGAGCGAGTTGATGTAACAAAACGACATGCTGTCGATGCCGAGCACAGGCTTGGTGTATCCGTTGTCTCATCTATCAAATCTTGTTGAATATAGACCATCTTGTGCGACCTGGCACGTCCTGGTGCCTGGATCCAGTGGGCATCCGTTGGAGTCGCGATCAAGAGCGCATTTCGAGGAACAGGACTCTTGCGTCTGCCCCCGACAGCGGTACGAGAGTGACAAGGAAAGGGAAATATCTGCCGGTTTGGTCAGTTGGATCTGGGGTGCCTTCGCACGCGACTCCACCTTCAAGCTCCACTCCCAAACGAATCCCCGTCCGGTGGGAAGAGGGGTCCTCCGACGGAGACCGCGACGACGAGAGAACTGCGGAGATGAAGTCTCAAGATGCCCTGTTCGTAGCCTAATCACCCACCTTGCGTGCCGGCAGCCAACACCCGACGAACGTGTGCGCCCCCCCTTCAAGGGTCCGCGCCAAGACGTGTTGATCACCTCGTGCCTTTCCGCGTTCCTCTCTTCTCCCCGCTCGTGACGGTTGTCTTTGACAGCCACGATGACGCGTGGCGTTGTCCTTGATGCGCGTGTCCCTCCATTGACAAGCGACCTCGCCACCAGGAGACCAATAAGATTGCTCCGAGCGACTCGGGTATTGTGTGCGGCCGCCTGTTCGTCACCATCTCCGTACCGCTGCCATCATCCCCAAAGCAGTTTTTTGTCGGTGCGAATATTCGCGCGCGTGACGGCGGTTCTAGCTTCGCTGACGCACAGGGTCAAGCTCCTCGGCGGGAAAGCACGTACGCACATGTGACACAGGGTCCCGGCGCTGGCACTGAAGGGTAATGAACTCATGGCATCGTGATACTAGTGAACGTGCAAGGGTTGAGAGACAGAAAGGGAGGGCGACGGAGGCGACGGATGTGCAGCGGTGGAGGGAGGCGAACAAGCTAGTCATGGTTGCCTTTTAGTATCAGTCCACATGGCCACATCTGACCACCGTGGCGCGCTTGCACCACAGCCCTGCTCAGTACCGACTCCAACTTGTGCTGGCATGAGTGTTGTGGCTCTTCGTTCGTCAAGATCCCTCGGCCAGTTCTAGCAGAGACCTTTCACAAGGGAAGAGGCAATTGCCCTCACCATGCATCAAAGTGCACCAGAAACCGCACACACATAGTTACATCCAACGAATCTCAAACAGCTTATACCCACCTTCGTCCGCCCGCCCGACGCCGCCCACCCTGCCCACGCATTCGCTGCCTACGATCGCGAGACGGCGACCCTCTCCCTTCCCCTCTCCCGCGCACCTTCCCTCGCCCGCCCCATCCACGACAGGAAACGCCGCATCGACCGTCTCTCCAAGCCCCGCGTGTCTCCCAATTGTCCTCACCGGAACGATCAACCAAAACACCCCACCCTGCTTCAACGTCCGTTCAACGCACCCTCTGATCCAGCCCGCATGCTCGGGATGGTACACTACGTCCGCTGCCAGCACGATGTCGTACCCGTCCCCGTCCACATCAGCATCGCACCAATCAAGCTTATCGACACGCACGTCCACCCCACCTCGGTTGCAATCGCGATTGTGCGTCACATTGCGGGATAGGTTTTCCAGCACGCTCGGGTGGTCGTCCGTCGCTATGATCTCGCCCTGCACGGACGTCCGAGAGAGGATTTGCGCCACCGTGATGCTGAGCAGACCTGTGCCTGCGCCGAGCTCGAGAATGCGCCGTCGAGGCGCAGTGGTCTTCATCTTTACCTCCCTGATGAGGGGTGCGGCGCAGGGATCCAACGTCCCGAGGTATCGTTCCGGATTCAAACACATGCGCTGCGCGAAAATGATGGCACTTCCCCAGCTTTGTAGTCCGACAGCGGTGTGGTCGGCACCATTGATGGGCGCGTCGTTCAGTTCGACCGTGATCGGTGCGGGTGGCAACGAGGTATTGCAGCAGCGGCGACACGATGGCATGCGGAACGGAAAGACAAACGACCGGATCAGAACATCCTCTTCGAGTGCATCATCGTCGCCTGCAAAGCGTGCGAGGAGTTTCGAGGCTTCCTCAAGGCGCACCGCCCGGGCCGTCTGCTCTCCGGACGCGGGAGAGTCACAGGTCCCAGAGACCCAGGCATCGCCCCGCTTCACCAGCCCGGTCAGCCATCTGATCGCGTAGCCACGTTCGAGCTCGTCTGAGCGTAACACGTCCAGCGCCTCTTCGTCTCCATCCTCCTCCACTTCTTCCTCGTCCGTCGTCTTGTCGACGGTATTGTCGTCGTCGTCTTCCTCGGACGCGTATCCAGAATCGGGGACGCCGCCATGGTAATGAATAGAGCGCACCGTTCGCGCGGGGCGCACAGCCCATACAGCGTTCGACAAGGACTGCCTGAGCGCCGGAACACTGCCCGTCGTCGTCGACGGTGGACGCGGGAAGTACACGTCTCGAAGTGTTGCGAGCGCGTCCCCGACGCACGCTGCAGCGCAAGCGTTCAGAGTGGTGAGGGTCGGGAGAATTTTAGTGGGCGCAAGCGGGTGAGACATTGTTCGAAAATACGAGGTAGGTCGCTCAGGTTGGTCGTTGGTATCAGTTTTTTTTTCTTCCTTTCCTTTGGCGTGTGCCCGAATGATGTCTATGAATGTCGTTGTTGGTTCCAGTATCTTGTGGAATCTATGGTTTCTATTGGTCTATGTTTCGAGTCGAGTCGGCCCTTTGTTGCGCCCCAACGGAGAGCAAAAGACGGGAAAAAAAGAGTAGGGCCCGTTCGAGGGAAAAAAAAAAGAATTGTAGCAAGAAGAAAATGGATGGAGGATCCTGCGCTGTTATTGAACGAAGAGCGCCATCTTTGCGCGCGGTGTGTTAGCAATAGTAATGAGAGACAGACAAGCGGAGGAGCGGTCCTGGACCAGCCCGGGACGGTCTCCGGTTGCTTTGCCGGGTCAGAATTGTTTGACGGGACGCACGTTGGTTGGCTGTTTGGCACGTCGACATCCGAGATAAGATCTTTTTTTTTCTCCACACGCATTGTCATGGCCAAAGCTCAGACGACGGTGTCTTACGTGCTGTCTCCGCCAGAGGGAACAAGGGCATCGCCCTCGCTCGCGCCGACTGGCACGCACGCTTTTACCGTCGAGGCTGACAAGACGGGCAACGTCAAGGAGTACTATGAAGTGGTGCGACAGTCGATTGCTGCTGCGAGGGAAAAGGTCGGGGAGGAGCTAACGGCGTGGAGAGATGCAGTCGGGAATGCAGAAGCACCAAAGGAAAAGGCTGCAAAGGCCGCTCGGGCAGAGGAGGACGAAGAGGACGAAGAAGATCAGGAATAGTTCGCTCTACTACGTCAGGGATCGCTATCAAGGTAGGTTCGCTCCACACGGGCAGACGACGCAACGCTGACGATCCTTGCTAATGACGAACGATAACAGAGCTACCAGTAGGACCATCCCGTTCATACAAAAAGTATATGCTAATACACACTGTTTGCTATAAGTTAGGCAGTGTAAAAGGAGCATGATCATGCCTTGCTCTTGCTCTCCAGCTCCTCCTGTTCCCCAGCCATGATCTCTACTTTTTGTGCCCTTGGATGGCTTGTTGCTGTGAAGTGCTGCCATTCTCCATGAATCTACCTTGGAGTTGGTCCAGCATTCCTTGCTTGCCTTAGCTATAGTACTTTGTACTTTGGCTAGAATCAGCACCATGTCATGTGCTCCACTAAAGTCATGTGCTTGAGTCACACATCCAAATCACATAAGCAGCAATGAGTCATGTGAGCACAAGCTATGCTGGTCACATGAGCACATCTCTACCAGTCATATGAGTATATCTCTGCTAGTCATACAAGTACAATCTATGCCAGTCACATGAGCACATCTATTACAGCACATTAGCTGATGCTTTGATTTAGCTAAGAGTCCAGGATCCTGCCAGTCACTGTGACTCACTCAGACCCTTGCCACCTCTCAGTTGAAATATTTCAAAGTTGTATATAGTGATTGCCCCTCTCTCCTCATTGCCCTATCTTTCTTCCTGTTGCCATCATCCTTGTTGCCATCATCATCCTTGTCCTTGTCACTGTCTTGTTCTTGGTTGACTCTAGCACTGCCATCCTTGGGATCCATGTCCTGGGAACACTCCCCTGACCTCCATAGTTCATGTACAATGTGTAAGCCACATCTAATCTGCCCAATTTGTCTGCAATGAGTTGCCTGGCTCTGTTGGTCCTCCTTTGGCTGTTGACATTTCTAGGTCACAGCTTTGATCATCTACAATGATGCAGTGAGTTTGGTGGCTTGATAGACTGCTTGGGACATTTCTTGGACACCTTAGATGGTCTAGGTATGTTTGCCATCCTATGTTCATACTATTCGTGCTGACTTGTCTTGTCTATGGCTAGTGGTTGCATTCTGACTCATCCTGAGTCATAGCGTTCACTGCTTGTTGCACCATCCATCCAGCACCATCTCCAACTTATATTGATGCTGACACTGTTGTCCCTGTGCACCCAATTGTCTATGATGGCTATCTGTTCCACCTGGTCCCCTGACTGGCATGGTGGTCCTGGATCTTGACCTAGCACATTTGTTCCAATGATGTGCTCATTCCTGCAACATGTAGGATGTCCTATGAACTTGTGGTAGCTGCCTGGTATGGCCATTTGCTGCCAAGCTCATCTAAGGCCTCTAGAGCCTTCTCTGGTGAGTGTTCTGCAGCCACTCACTCTGAGCATTCCTGCTTGGGTTCTGATGTGTCACATAGTCCCCTCAGCTGTCCTCCCACACCCTTGACACTTCCCAGCACTCCTGACATGTCCATTTGGGCTGCTACTGCTTGAATGTTGAAGTTCACCAATCCACCATACTGCCTCTCAAGCTTGATGCTTAGGGGCTTATTCCACAAGTTTGTGGCCTCATTTGGCAGTTTCCATGGTCACTATTGATCATTGAGGTGCTGACCATTTTTTCTGTCATTTGTTGTCAATTGACTGTATGTCCTTGTGTATGCTTTCTCTCATGATCAATGTGGCCTGGTCCATCTTTAGTACCTCTCTCTCAATTCCAATGTCTGGGGAGTTCCTCCTGACTCCCTCATCAACTCCTGCATCACCAAATCCACACACAGCACTGCTGTTTGGCTCAGATAGGACCATGCCACCATTGGATTTGACCTTGATGTCCACATTATTCAGGTCAGCCTGTGTATTCCTCTGTGCTATTGGATGGCTCTGTAGGACCCTCTGGTTGATGTCCTGTGTGAATGTTTTTGTTTTTGTACTCATGTTTTGTGAACAAAACATTAGGCTGTCTAACATACAGTGGCTCAAACAACTGTCCCAATGTTTGCTTGTTTTGCACTAAAGCTGATATTCCCCAATACCCCCTAACCTGATCTAAACATGTTGGAGTATGAAAGAAAGAGCTCACTCTGGGCTACA
>JBBPLV010001239.1:0-10702 GCA_038089975.1 Boletellus ananiceps | reverse complement strand
CGACGAGCCTCCAGAGTCCTTTGGAGCACAGGAGAGCCTTCATTTCCTCACTCCAGGTGACGTAGTTGGACCCATTGAGGGCCTGGATGCGTGTCAAGTGATGCTGTTGTTCGGAGGACATGGTTGGCAATGCAGTCGGGATGGAGAGAGAGAGGACAAGTGTCAGGGAGCGAAGCAAGGTGGTGGTTGAAAATTTTCGTCAAGTGACGGAGTGAGTTGTAAGCGACTAGAGTGCAGGGCTCATAACCTGTTAAACAGCTGGAGTCCACTGTAAGAAACTGAAGAAAGGGAAGACAGTGGACTCCGACACTAAGGCAAAAGTGGACAACAAATGTAAACAGCAGCCACAATTGTGGCTGACAATCTAAATAGAGTAATCTAGTAGAAATGCGCTAAGTGCGCAATCAATACAGCTAACATCGATATCTATAGATTGTGATCTTCCCTCACAATCTACGGATTGTTGACTATGTTATTGGGGTTCCTGGAAGTCTACATGATTCAGCTGCCTTCCAACATGCTCAAATTGCACAATCACCAGAACAATTCTTTGGTCCAAATGAATGGCTTTGGGCTGATAGTGCCTATAGCTGTCAGCCATGGTGTATAGTTCCCTTTAAACGGCCAACTGAAGGAAGATTGACAAGGTCTCAAAAGACATTTAATTTCTACCTATCCAAGGTAGTACCTCTTTAGAGCATGTTTTGTATTCTGACTATTTCTATTCATTTTTAGGTTAGAGTTCGTACAGAGCACTTCTATGGATCATTGAAGGGCCGGTTTCAATCATTACATGATCTTCGTATTCAAATTCAAACTCAAAGTAACCTATCCTATGCAAATTCTTGGATACGAACCTGTCTTGTTCTCCACAATATGATTGTGGACATTGAAGAGAAGATTGGAGTACCATCATCCATGGATCTGTTTGTTGGTGAATGTCCAAGAGAAGAGAATGATCAGAATGAGGATGAGGATGGGCTAGAAGAGATGGATGAGAATGAGGTGGATGGGGATAGGAATGAGGACAATGACAGGGATAGACAGCAAAGAACTCCAGGACAACAACATCGTCACACACTTATGCAAAGCTTGCTTCAGCATCATAACTAGTGTATTTTGTGTAAAGCCAACATAGACAATACACAGTACAAGTGACAAAGTATGCACATGTATTTGGTGACAATACACAATGGAGGAAAACATACTATGGAGGACAGATGAACATAATGATCCTATCATTACACATCACTACATGGCAAGAATATAAATTTCAACTCAAAGCTGCATATCTCCTTGATCCTCACCACTATGTCCCTGCTTCATGACTTGTTCTTGTACCTTCAAACGCTGAAGCTCGACCTGGAGGTGCAGCTTTTGCAATTCTGTGGCAGTGTTCTGGTCTTGCAGTTCCATCCGTTCAGTGTTCTGTTGCCTTTCCATTTCCAGCTTTTGAATCTCATGGGCGTGCTGCCACTCTTGCATTTGGCGCTCGTACTTGCGTTGTTTCTCAAACCCCAACTCTTTCTCGTGGTGAGATTGCTGTTTCAACTCGTGGTCAGCATAACGTTCATCATGCCGTGCTTGGCTCTGTGTGTCCTCATGCTTTAACTTCATAGCTAAAGCACCAGCGAATTCACTCATGCCATCGATCCGGTTGGCCACGGATGCCCGAGTACGCTTCACACGAGATGGAATAGATGACGCTGGAGTTGATGAGCTAGAAAACCACGGAGGTTTGTCCAGCTCCTCTGAGCTAATTTCAGGTGTCGGTGTTTTGCGTTTCAAGTGAAGATTAGCGAGCAGATGTGCAGCCCCAGCATCCGAGTCCGAGTCGTCAGTGGATGGATGGTTAGGAGAGCCTGATTCTAAGAATGCTGAGCGAGTTTCATTTGCCAGATTATGAGGGCCAAGTCCGAGGTCCGAGCTATTAGCACTTTGAAGCTTGGAGGTACCTGATGGAAAGAAAATCCGGCGAGCGTCTTCTCTTAGGTTGCGGGGGACAAGAGGAGGTGGACGAGGTGGGACATAGTTGTCATTTAGTGAGATGTAGTTGTCAGTAAGTGACATATAGTTGTCATGAAGCGACACGTGGTCGAGTGTGGTGGCAGGAGCAGGGGCGGTGGCAGGAGCGGGGGTAGTGGTGAGAGCAAGGATGGCAGCAGGCCTGGGAGTGGGGGTGGTGGGAGCGAGAGCAGTGGCAGGCCCAGGAGCAGGGGTGGTGGTGGGAGCGAGGGTGGTGGCAGAAGCAATGGCAGAGGGAGGAGAGGGTCCGAGCATAGTAGCGAGGTCAGAGAGTTGTAGGTCTGTACTGAAGTCATCACCAAAGTCAAAGAAGTTACCAAATGGCGTATCATCTGCACTACCAGAGTACTGACCATCGGACATAACAGAGGTGGCAGAGATAGAGGCGGCGATCAGAACAGAAGAGAAAGCGACAGAGGCAGAGGACAGTGCAGTGGGAGGGAGATAAGCATTTGAGGGCAATGTGGGTGATACGACTTGATCATTGAGTATTGGCATGTCCTGCTCCATCCCAAATAGCACAGCAGCTTGTGTGGCAAAGTTCTGTCCAGGGTGCGCGGTGCTATATGTCGTGTTGTATATTGGATTGGTTCTCCACCATCCATGGACAGACAGAAACCAAGGAAAATCGCTTTGAATCTTGTCTGACACATTTGTTAGCAGCCGAAAGTTGGTGCATTACAGAATGGATACTTACCTAGGAGGCTTTTGAACTGGGTTCCCTCCAGCTCGCTCATGGTCAATCCGGCGCCTGTTTGACCAAGGCGCTTGAGCTGCTCAGAATACTTGATATGAAGACTAGTGAGCCTTGTTAGTTAGGATGTTGCAAGTGAGAAAAATATGACTTACACTCCATGGCGGCGCTGTGTAGCAGCTACAAACGGCCGAGACTCCCTCTTCCACTCTTCAGCAAGCTCTGTATTGTATTCGAAGATGAACTGGGCAAGCTCAGCTTAGATATTCTTCTTCGCTGTCAAAAGCTGCGATCTGGCACGGCCTTCATCCTGTGCGTCTTGAGTGGAGTCAGAGAAGAGTTGGTAGCGTTTTGACAGGTTGTCATTGCACCATCTGACGAAGTGATCAGTCCGATAAGCATACGCCTTCTCCCATTGGATCTTTATGTTCTTGGTCCCAGCAGCAGAGGGATCAGCATGCTTCGCAGGTCGGGGCATCATGGTGATGGGGCTGTCGGTGTCGGGACCGTGGAGTTATGAGGCTCATGCGGAGTGCTGCATTTCTGACGGAGATTTGGAACCTCAACCATAGCCGAGCTAGCTTAGGAAGCGTCCAAACATTTTCCATCTCGTAAGCAAATGTTTTTGAAAACATTTAGCACTTTGACACCATCTAATGTGGCCCAGCGCCACCTTGCGCCCGCAAGGCCATCTGCAAAGCCATCTAACAACGTAATGTTTGGACGACGCTTTCTTGAGCGACGATTGGTTCGCTTGCAACCAAATGAATGGAATTGCTGATGTAAGCGCTGAATGAGCTGCTGAATGAGCGCTTAGGTTTGCTGATGAATGGCGCTTAGACGGTTGCGCCCAGATGTGCATATTCGTCGACGTCGCCTGGCCGAGCCGCCGCATTGTGTAGGGCATGCAGGGCATTGGCTCACACGCAACGTTGTGCACAGAGCATTTGGCGCTCATCGTGCGCATCAGATGCTTTTCTTCACTTTGAACCGATGCTGTCATACTGTGCTGTAATGCTTCTGCACGGTAACAGCCTGGGCACTAGTACAAACTCGTTTAAGCGACCAGTTTCGGGGGCCCAGTCCCGTGCAGGTGATCGACTCCACGGTAACAGGGCATCAGACTGTGGACTGAACCGGGTTAGCCGAGGTCCCGGAGCACTCTTGTACTGGATGAAAAAGGAATAGCAGGGTTTGGAACTCCTTTTGGGTAGTACGGTAGCACTCTCGACCAATCGGATGCTCGAACAAGCGTCGGTAGGCCTTGAGTTCCAGCAACCGCCAATTTCATTTAACCCGTCCCACAGATGCCAGGTCACATAACACCCTCTCTTAAATATGTGCCCTTCAATGCGACTCGGGCGTCCTTCTCGTCAGCCCAGGAGCCGGAATGTCCGGGTTGCCGTCATACCGATGCCTCACTTGCAAAAGCGCCTCTGAGAACCCAAGGAACCTCGTTGTCTTCATCGACGGCACGTCCAACAAATCCGGCGAAAACGTCACTGTTGTCCCTTTTGTCACGGACCAGTATCACTGATTCTCGCACTTGTAGAATACAAACGTCGTTAAGTTCCATGATACTGTCATAGACGAGCATCCAAGAAGTCCTGGGCTGGAGCAACACAAACGCTACTTCAAGGGGATAGGCGCTTACCACTCCAATCCATCCGGCTGGCTGAGTCGCAAGTGCAGGGAGATACTTGAGCAGGCATTTGCCAGGTCAGCTTTCTGCGAGCATCCATCTCAGCGTTTCGACCGAGCTTGTGGTTACAGGAATGTGGATGAGAACATCAAGGATGCGTACCGTTGGTTAACAGAACGTTACCGAGAAGGGGATCAAATCTACTTGTTTGGTGCGTCTAGTATTTCCGTTCGGTCTAGCAGATGGCGATGTTGAATATGTCTGCAGGGTTCTCTAGAGGCGGATTTCAGGTGCGGGCACTTGCCAGTATAATCCATGAGGTTAGCACGTGGACCGTCTGTCGTGTTGACGATGATGGATGGATTCGCTTTTGTCATAGGTCGGTCTGGCGAAGGACAAGGCAAAGACTGAAACGTCCGTATCCCTATCCTTATTTTGCACGGGTCGCCTGCTTCACTAATATGTTCCAACAGAGCCTATAGCCTCTACCAAGCCACCGATCACTATGACCCGCAAACACGAAACGAGAGAATGAAGTTCAGGAAGGAGCATTGTTGGCAGGGTGCGAGAATTCATTTCGTGGGAGTCTGGTGCGCCGAATACCTTCATCCTTGTCACAGCACCTCATTTTGACCAGGGATACAGTGTCTTCTTTGGGTCTCATCAAGAAGGATGTGCATATCACTGCCTCTGCATCGGTAGCGCACGCATGTCATTTCCGACATGCGCTCGCTCTCGATGAACGTCGAGTCAAGTTCATGCCAGAATACTTTTTAGAGATGAACGCTCATCGTAGCGAGATAAGAAGTTCCGGACCCGCTATCAGTGACGCCAAGGAAGTCTGGTTCGCAGGTTGTCACTCTGATGTGTATGTCGTATGCCAAATGGTGAAAAGGACCAGTCTGATGGATCTGCACTCAGTGGTGGAGCTGAACGGCCTTCACCTAATCAACTGAACGCAGACCGGGGTGTGTGTGGCGTTGCGTCCCGTGCTGTTCGCGCTGGAAACGTGTCACTTCTATGGATGGGGCAAGAAGCTTCCAACAACGGTTTAGTGCTCAAGCCATTCATGTTTACCTGGTGCCCAGAAGATATTGAATTCGGAACAACGGATTCAATGTCGCTTCATTGGAGAGCTGCTGAGATCCTGCCAATTCGTCACCAAGTATCGTTCAGTGGAACTGGTACACATGAACGATGGTGATGTCATTGTGGAATATCTAGTTCTTTTTTTTTACTGATAGATTATTTATAGTCCTCACTGGTGTCGCCCACGTGCGGTCCTTCCCGGCCAACAGATCCATACCTCTGTTTTGTCTGGTCATGTGTATACTCCCCAAGCTACTTTGGGCAGTTCGATCCATGTTCCAACCCTCCGGCGGAATCGCCCAGAAGGTTCGTGGGTGGCTGAACTCTCGGTCGAGGAAGTAACAACGCAGTTGTCATCGTTGCTGAGCGATGAATCCAAGACGTTGGAATGTCTCGGGATAGTGTCGTTCCTTCTCGACTTCAGTACGTCTCACCCTCTGTCAACTGATCGGTAATATAAACTTAACGCATTTAAACCATCAAGTGCTAGGTAGTGGACAGGCTGAGTCGGTACCCCAACCGCAATGGACCGAGGAAGACATTCAAGTTCCTGGGAAATCAGATTTCGCCAAGTTTGGCCTCACTGTCGTCTATGATGTAGCCTGTAGGTCGTCGTTCGCCTTTGGAAGGGTATGGTGATCCCTACGCATCTTCACAGCCGGCTTTGCCATCTCCGAAGGACTGGTGACCAGTGCAATGGCGTCTCTTAGCGCTGTGTTGTTAAACCCCGATTACCCGTGTTTCCACGAGACACTCAAAGCCCTGCGATTTTTGACCAAGCGTCAAGAGTTCCGACAGCGCTTTTGTAATGACGAAGTCGTTGGAGCTCTCGTGGTAACGCTACAGCGGGCTGCGATGAGTCGTACTAAGCACTACCTTCCACTGGTCACGGAAAGCTTTTGTAACCTCATCCGTGACGGTAAGCATGCGTCACTGGCAATATCTAGCGTACATTGTCTCAACTCTTTAAAGGTGACCTGCGACGTAAAGTTATCGAGCAACTCGTCATTATGGATGGAATGCTCTCGGTCGCATTGGAAACTAGATGTAATATTTCCCTCTTTGCTACGTATGCTGCTAATTCACAATCCCAATAGCATGTATCAAGTTGGTCGCGCTACTGGAGATGATTGCGTCCCTCTACCAGGAGCTCTCGAACACACCACGGCGCTCTTCAGGTTCGACCACCTACTCACCAGCCTTCTACAGCGGGTTGGAGCGCACAATTCTCGAACTGGTGCAGAGGGACAATCCCGCCGGCCCGGCCGCTGTAGAGGCTCTGATTGCATTCAACGCGCCGCATGGGTCGGCTCGTGGCTCGGCTCGTGGGCATCCCACAATCGTCACCCATAATATCCACATTTCCAGCGTCCTGGGTTACCTTTGTAACATTCTCCCTCTGCTGGATGCAGAGGGAGGCAGCGCCACTTCAATCGAGAACATGGCTGTACCCTCTGTACTCCAAATCGGTTGTGAGTGCTGCGCATTTTTGGACGTCGTTGATGATTGATGGATGTCAGACTCTGGGGAGCTTAACCAGAAAGTTGTCGGGAAACTCGTATCGCTTCTCGAGTCGTCCAAGCCTCGTGAACGCACTGCGGCAACATTGACGATAGTAAAGCTGTGCAGAAGTAAGTTTCCGGGCAGCCCCGCTTGCTCTGCTAACCAATAGCAAACGTCAGACGAGACGATTCGCAAGTATTGCAAGGACAACAAGGTCTTGGACATCTTCATACGCCAATTGGGAAGAAAGGAGACTGCATTGCTAGCGGCCTATGCACTGAACGTGTGTTTGCAGTACAGTAAGTGGGGTGGACTATTCGTACCCAAGTTTGATGGACATGTCGTCCAGACGACACGTGGTCTACATGGTCCCGTGACGACCGTCCGGCAAAGCTTATTGTCGTCATGTTTGAAAAGGGCTGGTTCGACGACGCAGTCGGCCAAGTGCAAGGTTACAAGATCTTAGGTGGGCTGATGACCTCTGGTAGCTTTCGACGAATCCTTGCTTCGAACCTCGGATGCTGATATCATGTCGGCACCAGGTAATCTACGGCACGTTGGCACGTGGGAGATGCAGATACTTCCTGCATTGGTGAAGAAGCTTGAGGTTGGAGAACGCCACGAGGTTCGAATGAGCTTGTTGTGTCTCGAAATCCTTGGTACGTTTAGGGAACATCTTTCCTTTTACGGCCTGCTCACACGGCTTGCTCAAACGCACCAGAGAAGGAAGAACAACTGAACTTGACGGACATTGTGCAAAACAACGTAAACCGCTTGAAGGAGGGAAGCAGGAAGGTTCAAATTCAGGGTGTCAAGGTTCTCGCCGCGCTGGCTCGGACAGGCAAGCGTGTTTCATCGCACGGCGTGAGACTACTAATGTGCTGGCTAGTGGCCGGCGAGCGGGCCATACAGCCGCACTTGGCCAGGATAGTTGGTATGTTGCTCCCGTCCCCGGGCCAACCCCTCGTCCTCCACGACAAATTATTCGGTCCTATTGCTGCGCTGTCTGGCTTGTCCGAGAATGGTACGTTTGGGATAGATCCGCGTTGACGTAAAAGTGATGATTCTGTCTAACGTCCTAACTCAGAAACCCTGCGCGAGGAAATCAAGCGTTCCCAGGAATTCAGGGAGTTGAGGCGTCTTAGACCTGACGCAGCGTGAGCGAACCGGCTGGTAAATGAACGTACCCCTGGATCTACTTGTACGTATGGAGGTGAATGGACCTTTCAATCTCGTCGTGCTAGCTTTCAGGCTGGTTGCTCCTGTAACCCTCGTCTCTGATAACCTGTGCTTGTTCGAGTTCGTTCAGTATCGCCGTGTAGATGTGCTTCGGATGTTCCAGTGACACCAGCGAAAGAAAACCCGCGGAATTTCTTCCCGCCAAACCCTTTCCAAATGTCGCAGTGGCACAAAGTCCTGTTCTGATCGGGGGCTTGATAAAATAATTTCATCTAGCCCATATCTCTATCTGCATTATATCATCTGGAATACCATCGTCATGCATGCTCTGGGGTAGATCCGCCATTGAATATTTGGATACCAATTGGAAGCTATCTTTACTAGCGTCCCATCAAAAGCTGTAGGTTTGTCGCGTGGGTCCAGACTGACGTTCTCCATGAATCGAGTCACTACCGGTCATTTAGATCTTCTTCCCCCAGTTTCTTTTCACCCTCTCCCCACCCAAAAAAAAAGGAGGTTGTCCATGGACAATTCGGTCAAAGTCGGAATAGCTGAGATGGAGTCACCAGCCTGAGTATACTGGCAGACCGGCCGGGAGTGTAGTGTCCTGCCTTTGTTGTCGTTACAGCTCCGTGACTCGGATCCCCCATGAGCAGTGCGAGGTGCACACAATACTTGGAAGCCTTCTGCAGTGTCGGAAACTGGGGCCCGCGACAGACACGCAGCGCCGGCCTTGGCATCGATATGTATAAAAAAGTAGCCTACTGCGCGCTGAGATAGCGCTTGCAAAAATTGATCACCAATTTCCCTCAGTTTGTCCCCCCCCATTAATCATTGCGCACATGGTAAGACATGACAGAACAGACAATAGATCCATGTACCACGTCTTCATCCTGTAAACGCGCCCTTTGCCTCTATCGTCGTCCTCCAAAGAAGAACAAAACATCCACACCGCTTCAATGCCCAAGGAGCCGGGAAAACGCCATCACATGCGCCTCACAGATCGCTGAAAAATAAAACTCGTGGTCTGAATTGTGGGGCTCGATCAGATTGTGTGCAATTTCGTGCGCGAGTGTAGAGAACCTGAACAAAGAGCACGACATGACGATGGCGACAGAGACGAAAAAAAAAGGACAGACGAACCAGGATATCTGTGCGACTTGTAGCTGACCTTGCTTGACCTCTTCGTTGTCTGTCAGTCATCATCGTACCCTCAGCGTTGTCTTCATCACCAGCACCAAAACCGATTCTACTCACGCCATGCCTCAAAGTAGCGCAAATTGAGGAAAATGCTTCCGCCTCGGTTAAATGCGATCAGTCCACCAGCAATGTCGTAAAATAGATGCAACAACGTCATCGAGAGGTTGTACATCTGTGCCAGGGGCACCACGACGTGCATGAGCCGCGCATTCGCCCCATGAACGTCTCCGTATCGGGCACGTCTGCACCGTCACTGTCAACGGCAGCTCGCACCCGGTCTTCTGGAGCTCCTTGGTAGGTTGTGCGGTCTATCTATCAGCCCAGCGACTGACGATGTTGAGCAGGGAAGATGGGCGATGTGAGAGTGTTTGTGACCAAAGGTGAGCTCGCGGACAACGAATCTGCCCAGACGTATCGCAGTAGCCCTCGTTCAAATATTCCTTGACAATCTCCATCCGCTTGCGGTTATGGGGCAGGGTCCCTTCTTTGGGCTTGCAAGCCTTGATGATCCGCCATGTCCACATTGGCCCCTGGGCGACACCTCCGTCAGATCAGAAATCCATGTCGACGTCCGCACGTCACCTACGAATGTGACTCTGAGACGTCACATGGCGCGTGATCCTATAACAACAGAAAAAAAGTTAGCGGGAATCGTCCAGAAACGCGCCTCGGACGTACTGCACCGGCTGGGAAGACGGACTAGATCGGACGAGCTCCGAAGACGATGGCATGTATGCAACAAGCTTTCGTCTCAATTGTTGCAGCGCGTTCCCGATCGGAAGGGACTGGGGGGGTTCATAGGATCTGGCGTAGAGGGGGACGTCGGCGGACGCGCCGATGCCGAATCGTTTAACAGCTGTTCTGGTATCCTGGGCGTCACAATCTAAGGTGGCTCAATCGGTGGTGGGGACGAGCGTGGTGCAGACTCCCAGTCTCTGGGCAACCCAGGACGCTGTACGGGCGGCTTGGCGCGTGTTGCAATCGAATCGTCCGAGTTCACCCTCTGGGGTTGAGGTGCCACCGGTTGCGGAACGAACGTCGTCGAAGAGCTGGCTGGCTGTGATCCGATGTAACGGCTCCTTCGTGCTTCTTCCGCCAATCTCTTATCCTGCTGTTGTTGCCTGAGGGTCTTGTCCACTTTGTGGAACATGGATCGATTTCAATCAGGGAGTTTGCAAGCAGATCATGGACAACAATACTGACCGTTGTAGCCCCTTTGCCTCAACGCTTTCAGATCGGTTGACAGAATAGTCATAAACAGCAGCGTATCGTTGGCCCTGACCTTCTCAAACAGCAATCGGCGCAGAGACGTCGCAACTCTGAAGGCAATATCCTGAGCACCCGTGCAAGCCGACCAAGCACAGGGTCGC
>JBBPLV010001238.1:0-10704 GCA_038089975.1 Boletellus ananiceps | reverse complement strand
AGCTGGACAGAGCTGGACAGACATCATGTCACTGGACAGGACTAGCCAGACTAGACTAGTCTGGGGCTTCTTGGACTCTGTACAGCACTGTCCAGTACTGTCCAGAACCAAGTGATTTGCTGATGTACCCTTGTGAGGCTCATAGGGACCTCTCACTTCTTCCTCCAGCCTGCTCTTAACGTACTCTACTACTAGATAAATGACCTGCTATGGCTCATTAAATGCATGTCAAATGATCTGCAAGCGATCAACAGGAAGCAGCTGGTATGTCTTTTGATTTTCCTCTTGCAATACCGCTACAAGTCCAACCTGAAACATCAGGGGACTCCCAGTCCTTCAAGCATCAAATGCAGCCGTCTGATTGGGACATTTTCCTGCGCTTGCACATCACGTGCGAAGCCTACAATTCGATCGACAATGTCATGTCACAACAGACATGAATGTTTATATGGCACTCTCATTTCTGCCCTCATCCATCATCATCTTTCCCAGATTGGTCCATTTTGGATGCAGGCAGTACCGGCCACAGGCGATTCCCTTTCTGACACACCTTCTTCGACCGACTGTCATCCACGTCAATATCGGTAATTTGATGATGAACCTGCTTACCAGGGATGTGCTGCCCCTGTTGCCTTCCCGATATCTGCGCGTCAAGAAAACTGTGGCATTCTGTAACTTTGTCTTTGAGAAAGGCAATCAGGCGCTTGAGATATTCTCAAGAGAGCTCTGCCAGCTTAATGAGCTCCAGGCTCTCCCCTGCGTGGAGCTGTCAGATGAGAGCATCCTGCATCTCTCCCAGCTACCCAACCTGAAAATTCAGGGCATGGACTTGCACCTCATCTCGCTCGATCACCTTGAACTAGCATTTGGCCACATCTGATCCCCTGTGCTTCAAGAAGCCTGAGTCCCTCAGTAGGCCCTCCTGTATATACCTGCCACGCTAGGGAGGGCCTCCCTGTGCATACCGAGCACCTTCATTGGCCCCCTCGTGTATACCCATCATGGTACAGAGAGGCCTGCCCGTGTGTGAAGAGTCCCACAGCAGGCCCTCCCATATATACCCGCCATGCTAGGGTGGGCCTCCCTGTGCATACCGAGCACCCTTGTGGCCCTCCTCGTGTATACCTGTCATGGTATAGAGAGGCCTGCCCGTGTGTGAAGAGTCCCTTAGTAGGCCCTCCCGTATATACCTGCCACGCCAGGGAGAGCCTCCCCATGCATACCGAGCACCTTTGTGGGCCCCCTCATGTATACCCGTCATGGTATAGAGGGGCCTGCCCGTGTGTGAAAAGCCCCTCAGCAGGCCCTCCTGTATATACATGCCATGCCAGGGAGGGCCTCCCCGTGCATACCGAGCACCCTTGTGGCCCTCCTTGTGTATATCTGTCACAGTATAGAGGGGCCTGCCCATATGTGAAGAGTCCCTCAGCAGGCCCTCCTGTATATACCCGTCGCGTCAGGGAGGGGCCTGCTCGTGTATACCAAGCACCCTCATGAGCCCTCTCGTGCATACCTGTCATAGCAGAGAGAGGCCTGCTCATATTGTGCAAATTTCCTGGACACCTCCTATATACACCTGTAACATCAGGGAGGGGTTGCCTGTACATATCAAGCGCCTGTTTTGGCCCTCCCATATATGCCTGCCACTGCAGCAATGGGCTTGCTCATGCATACTGAAGATGCCAGTGGGCCCTCTCGTAAATACCCGCCAGGCAATGTCAAGGGGCCTGCCCATGTTCACTAAATGCCTCAGTAGGCCTGCAAAAGGGTGACTGTGTGTATGGTGAGATTGTCAAGTCAGGGTGTCCATGCATAAGGGAGAATATGACTCCATGGGCTCCTCGTGCCTCCTATTCTGATTGGCACCTCGATGCTGGGAAGCTCTACTTCAAGGGCCATCTTTACATCCCTGAACCCACCCGTCACACCTTGGTGCTTGCCGTTCATGAGGTGCCAGCTGCCGGCCATCCTGGCTTTTTCCAGATAATACACCTGTTACAGCGCGACTATTGGTGGCTGGGTCTTTCCACATTCATGCAAAAATTCCTCCTCGGCTGTGCCACCTGTCAGGCCAATAAGGTGCTGATGCACCCAACTATGCTGCTGGCTCAGCCGCTCCCAAGCACCACCACCTGTCCTTTCCAGTCCATCTCAGTTGATCTTATTACCAGCCTGCCCCTGTCTCACAGTTTTGATTCAGTTATGGTTGTGGTCAACCACAGCCTTATGAAGGGGGTAATTTTCTGCCCCTGTACTAAGGACATCGATGCCAAAGGCATAGCAGACCTCTTTTTTCAACATGTTTTCCCTAGATTTGGTCTACACAAACAATGCATCTCCGACAGAGGCCCTCAATTTACATCAGCCTTTGCCAGAGAACTCTCCTGCCTACTGGAATATGACCTTGCACTCTCCACAGCCTATCACCCACAAACCAACAGAGAAACCGAATGGGTCAACCAGGAACTAGAAACTTATCTCTGAATCTTCTGCCAAGGAAATGTCTCCCGTTGGGCTGACCTCCTCCCCATGGCTGAATTCGCGCACAATTCCGCAGCACACTCTGTGACCAAGCAATCCCCCTTTTCTCTCATGCTAAGGTATGAACCCCAATCCTATCCTGCCCTTGGAAAAACCTTCATCCCTGCTCTTGAGCAGAGACTTACCCTTTTGTCCAAGGCTAGGGAAGAGGCGCAGTAGGCCCATCATGTGGCACAACAGAAGATGCAGGAACACGTTCGCACCCCTTACAAGCCATGGAAAGTAGGGGATCTCATTTGGCTCGACAACAAAAATCTAAAGCTTTACTACCCATCCTGGAAGCTCGCCCCTCAATGAGAAGGTCCCTTTGAAATTGAAAAAGTCATATTCCCAGTCACCTATCAGCTATGGCTGCCCCCAACCTGGAAGATCCATCCAGTCTTCCATGCCTCACTCCTAACCCCTTACCACGAAACTGTGGAACATGGCCCCAACTTCTTAAACCTGCCTCCAGATCAAATTGATAGAGAGGAGCAATACGAAGTGGCGTGGATCCTAGGCCACAGGGGCTCCACAGCATGAAGGCAGTACCTGGTCTCATGGAAAGGATATTCTTCTGCTGAAAACACCTGGGAGCTGGAACACAATTTAGGAAACTCCCACACGCTACTAATGGAATATAAGGCCTCCTGATCAAAGGACTTCCCCCCAACCAGATGACGAAGACCAACAAGATCGTAGCACCTCCCACTCTTCATAAATACGCTATGATATGTTCTCCCTCTTGGTACCCACTCTTAACCTTCTTGCGATTTACTTCGCTTTCTTGTTTCTTCCTTTCTTTCTCATTCTTCTGTGCCTTTGGGATACCCATTGGCGCATTCTTAACCACCAGGTGGACATCCAGTACACATTAGCTCCACTCCCCACTTGCCACCATCACCCCCCTCCTCCGGTTGCTTGGGCCGACGAACCCACCCAAGATCAACAGCCACCAGCGCAACCAGAACCAGGTTGGTCTCTGCATTTCATGGTGACTTTCCTGGAAACCAGCAATGGAGCTGGGCAGTGGGGAGGGAATACCTCTGGCTGGTAAATGTTACGTGGTTTGCATACAATCTCCTAGGTCAAATGCGAGGTCCTATGTTTCCAGAAGGTAACACTCGGACAGCGTCCACTCAGTAGTAGGACAAAGACTAATCGAAGTCGGGAGCTCGCTATCCGAAGGTTGGACTCGCGGATGGCCAGAGACTGCACTTAGGATTGCGCAGAACTAGCTAGAGAACAAGTATCATACAGGGCACGGTTTAAATACCTAGGTAGAGCTGTACTTCGCTAATGTAGTAATTTCTGGTATAGTAACGAAGAGATACCTAGTATGGAGCATGGGGATATGCAGCATCAATAATGAGATGATACTGTGGGAGGGCTATGTGTCCGAGAGTAGAAGGTGGGGCATACCAAATGTAGTAAGTCAAGAGTCCCTTTCTGGTGGTGGATACAAAGGGAATACCAGAAAGGTTGTGTCGTCTAAGAAAGAGGGCAAGGTAGTCAGGTTGAACAAAGAGGAATGATAGCGCAAACCGTAGACCGCGTCGGATGTTGTAACATTACCCCCGTCATATGTCTGAGACACCGACTCAGACCTGATTAGGTTGGTCGACTCCGAGAGTATCTGTCGTAGACAGTCTGTCAGATTCGCTCCCATCCATGGTCCCTGCGCAATTCGGCGCACTGTGGCCTCGAAGTCCGCAACGGAGACATTGTCGCTCAGGACAAGCATACTGGGGGTGACCAGGTGCAGGGAGGAAGCAGTAAGGACAGAGGTAGTGGGGGCAGGCTGTCCTATAGTGTGATCGCAAACTGCATTGATGGCAACTTGCCGCTTGATTTCCTCTTCAAGGAGAGGGAGAGACAGGGCTAGTGGATCTGAGTTCTCCATCTGTGATATCGTGGTTTCCCAGTCAAGCCATAGCACAAAGTCGCTGAGCAACTCGTCGTGTTCGGGGGGCGGGAGGTGGAACGGGGATGGGGGACGTGGTAGAGGAGCAAGGCGGAGTGGAGGGAGGTTCAGTTGGGATGAAAGGGGATTCGGGAGTGGGAGGTCTGACAGTCACGAAGTTAACAGCTGGGATAGGGGAACGTGAAAGCGTAGGTCGTGTTGAGCTACCTCCGGGGTGATCGTGCTCTTCCAATGAATTCCTTCTGTGGAGGACAGGGGCATCAGCCATGTAATGGGCCTGTTCTTCGTTCGTGAGCGATTGGAGTTGTTGGCAGAGGAGAGGGAGGTAGACATTGCAAGGGAGGAGTGCGATGAGCTTGAGCAGACCAGCTTCGGTGAGGAGTTTGAAAATTGTGTTTCGAGCTCTGCCCAGTTGTTGGATTGCGAACGTGGGGCTGAAGCGATGTTGTATTCCCAAGTCCGTAGCGGTGCGGAAGATCGCGATGGTCTCAATGGTCTGGCGGCGTGAACTAACAAAAAAGGAATAGAAATGGATGATCAAAGGAAGATATGGGGAGAGACGAAATAAGGGGAGATGTTCTAGGGCGAGTACTACGCCAGGATTGTTGAGTAGGTTGAAGATGAGAGTGATCCGATGGAATTCGGAGAGTTGGTCTAGTCGGAGAGGTGGGTTATCATCGACAGAGAGGGGGCGAGAGAGAGCTGCCATATAGTATTTCTTTAACACCCGGATGATTCATTGGGCATAAATTATGGCAAGAAAGGAAGAAATGATAAAAGAGATGATAGAAATATTCTACCAGCCAGAGGCGTTTCCTCCCCACTGCCTGGCCCCGTTACTATTGTCGGGGAATGTCACCACGAAACGCAGAGACCAACCTGGTTCTGGTCGCGCTGGTGGCTGATGGTCCTGGGCTGGTTCGTCAGCCCAAGCAATGGGGGGAGGGGGTTGGTCGTGGTGAGCGGGGAGGGGAGCGATGGTATACTGTATGTCCACCTGGCAGTTAATAATGCGCTGATGGGTGTCCCAAAGGCACAGGAGAACAAGAAAAAGGGGAAGGAAAATGAAAGAGAAATATAAGGTGAGGAGGTTGAGGGTCTGGGGGGAAAGGGAAGACATATTGTAGGCTATTTATGAGAGTAGGGGAAGGGTACTAGGTGCTCTTTCTTCGTCGTCTGGTTGGGGGGAAGTCCTTGGGTCGGGATGCCTTATATTCCTTTAGTAGAGCGTGGGAATTGCCTAAGTTGCGTTCGGGTTCCCAGGTATTTTCGGCGGAGGAGTATCCCTTCCAGGCGACCAGGTACTGCCTACGTGCTGTGGAGCCCCTGTGGCTCAAGATCCGTGCCACTTCATATTGTTCCTCACCATCAATTTGATCCAGTGGAGGGTTGATAAAGTTTGGGCCGTGCTCTGCAGTTTCGTGATAGGGGGTCAGGAGTGAGGCATGGAAGACTGGGTGAATCTTCCAGGTCAGGGGTAGCTGTAATTGGTAGGCGACGGGGGAGATTACTTTCTCTATTTCGAAGGGACCTTCCTGTCAAGGGGCGAGTTTTTTGGATGGGTATTGTAGTTTCAGGTTTTTGTTATCGAGCCAGACACGATCCCCTATCTTCCACGGTTTGAAGGGTGTGCGAATTCGTTCTTTCATGAGCTGTTGGGCCACATGATGGGCCTGCTGCGCCTCGTCCCTAGCTTTAGCCAAAAGAGAGAGTCTCTGTTTGAGAGCGGGGAGGAATGTTTTTCCAAGGGCAGGGTAGGACCAGGGTTCGTATCCGAGCATGAGAGAAAAGGGGGATTGCTTGGTCACTGAATGTGCTGCGGAGTTGTGCACGAATTCAGCCATGGGGAGGAGGTCAGCCCAGACGGACACGTTCCCTTGACAGAATATGCGGAGGTAAGTTTCCAGTTCCTGGTTGACACGCTCTGTTTCTCCATCCGTTTGTGGGTGGTAGGCAGTGGAGAGTGCGAGGACGTACGCAAGCAATCGAGATAGCTCTCGTGCAAAGGTGGAGGCGAATTGAGGACCATGGTCGGAGATGCATCGTTCGTGTAGGCCAAATCTGGGGAAGACTTGTTGGAAAAAGAGGAGTGCTACCCCTTTGGCGTCGATGTCTTTAGTACAAGGGCAGAAAATTACCCCCTTTGTAAGACTGTGGTCGACCACGACCATGACAGAGTTGAAACCGTGGGATAGGGGCAAACCAGTAATGAGATCAACCGAGATGGATTGGAACGGGCAGGAGGCAGTGCTCAGGATGGGCCAAGCTGGCGGCACGGTGGGATGCGTCAGCACCTTATTGGCTTGGCAGGTGGCGCAGCCGAGGAGAAATTTTTGCACGAAGGTGGAAAGTCCTGGCCACCAATAGTCGCGTTGTAACAGGTGTAACATCCAGAAGAAGCCAGGGTGTCCCCCGGCAGGCGCATCATGGAGCTCCCACACAAGTGTGTGCCGGGCGGATTCGGGCATGTACAGGTGACCCTTGAAATACAGTTTCCCATCAGCAAAATGCCAGTCGGAATGCGAGGCGCGAGGGAGGATGGAAGATCCACGTTGTAAGGCGGCGAGGGCATCAGTGACAAAGGGGTCGGAGGAAGTGGAATGGGCGATTTTATCCACAAGGGCAACATCCACAAGGTGGATGAAGTGGTCGGCAGGGAGGAGAACCACGTCTTGGTTGTCGTCCATGGTGGAGACATTGGGTAGGCGGGAGAGCGCGTCCATGGGGCCCATCTGGGTATCAGGGACATGAGAGAAATGGAGGTCAAAGTCCTGGAGGAAAAGCATCCAGCAAGCCTGACATCGAGACAACTTGTGGGGTTGCTTGAAATATGCGAGGTTCTTGTGATCGGTGAGGACCGTGACCGGAAATGCCGTGCCGGT
The DNA here is from genome assembly GCA_038089975.1 of Boletellus ananiceps. NCBI lineage: Eukaryota > Fungi > Basidiomycota > Agaricomycetes > Boletales > Boletaceae > Boletellus > Boletellus ananiceps. The sequence goes on along the minus strand of JBBPLV010001238.1, from coordinate 3,378 downwards.
GAGATATTGTTTCCATTCCTCAAGGGCGCGAATAACGGCGAGGAGTTCTCCCAGTCATAGATATCGTAATTACGCTCCTCAGGGGAAAAGGTCTTGGAGAGGTAAGCGCAGGGGTGAAGGTCGCCGTTACCATCCTTTTGCATCAATACGGTGCCCAAGGCCACAAGGGACACATCTGTCATGACCCAGAAGGGTGCATCCGTATGCAAGAGGTGGAGAACCGGGCGGGAGAGGAAGGCCTGTTGGAGTGACTGGAAGGCGTTGTCGCAAGCAGGGGTCCAGTCCCAAGGTGCGGACTTCTTGGTGAGATCGTGGAGTGGGCGAGCGATGGAGGAGAAGTTGGGGATAAACTTGCGGTAGAAATTGCAAAAGCCGATGAAGGATCGGACGGTTTTGACCAATCTAGGAGGGGTCCATTCCTGGATGGCCTTCAATTTGGTGGGGTCAAGGGTGATCGCTCCGGGGCGAATGATCATGCCGAGGTACTCGACCTTGGAAACATTGAAAAAGCATATAGAAAGTTTCAAGAAGAGGTGGTGGTCGTGCATTCGCTGTAGGACTCGTTTGGTGCGGTGTTGATGAAGTTGAGGGTCACCTGCCATATGGATGATAAGATCGTCCATATAAACGAGGAGCCACCCTTCCGAGATCATGTCTCTGAAGATGTCATCCATGAGGGCTTGGAATGTTGGGGGAGAGTTGCATAGGCCAAAAAACATGACCGTCGGTTCATAGAGCCCCAAAGGAGTGATGAAGGCCGCTTTCCAGGTATCGGAGGTTTTGATATGAACATTGTTATAGCCCTAGCGGATATCCATCTTCGTGAAGAGGGACGAGTCTTTTAGTTGATCGATGAGGTCGGAGATTAACGGCAATGGGTAGGCATTCTTGATGGTATGCTGGTTGAGGTAGCGATAGTCCTGGCAGGGTCGTAGACCTCCATCCTTTTTCTTGACGAAGAAAAAGGGGGAAGCTTGTGGGGATTTGGAAGGTTTAATCTTTCCAGATCGTAGGTGTTCTTCAACAAAATCTTTGCAAGTGGCCAGCTCCATGGGGTTAAGTGGATAAGCCTTGGCGACTTTTGGGACGAAGGTGTTGTCGAGGTCGATGGTGTGGTCGTAGGGACGAGACAGGGGTAGCTCCCTGTCTTTCGGTTCGTCAAATACACTACGGAATGGCTCGTATTCCGGTGGGAGAGTGGTCTCCGTCTTCGGGGCCTGTTGGGCCAGCTCGGTAGAGATAGTGGCTTTGGTGATTAGTTTGTCTTCCAGGGTCAGTCCGAGGTATTGCAGGAGATACCTTTGTGTGATTGGGTCGATGGGGGAAGGCTGTTGTGGGGAGTCCGAGAGTTGAATGCGTCCGGTAGTCCAATCAATGATAGGATTGATTTCTCTAAGCCAATTCATTCCTAAGATGACTTTTTCTGTTCCTGAATCAATGACGAGGAATTTGTGTCGCTCTATCCAAGATCCATAGGTAACGCTGAGGACCACATAGTGCCGGATGATTCCATTCTTGTTTTCGGAACCATCTACGTTATGAGCGCGGATGGGTTGAGGGAGTCGGTGAGTCTTCCATCCTCGAAGGTGTATGAGGTATTTATTGATGAAGCATCCGGTAGCTCCGCTGTCCACTAGCGCAGAGATTTCAACAGTTTTTGTCGCATCGGATTCGTACAGACGAATGGGGAGTTTGATTGCTCTAGAGTGGGAACCTAGTACAAATACAGGTGCGATAGAAAGGGGAGGTAAAGACATTGATACTTTCCTCCCAGTTAAAAATCCTGTGAAGTATCGAGGACTCGGACGTCCTGATCTTTGGTGGTGCAAGTTCAAAGGATGTGGAGTAGTTCATCCCTAGGGAGATCTGAGCTCTGGATGAATTCTCCTAGCGCGTCCGTTGTTTCTACTGCTTTTATGGTATGGGGGCGAGTAGGGAATCATCGAGGACAGGAATCCCTGCAAGGATGGTTAGTGGTGCGGCATCCTACGTGGTGGCAAATGAAGCATTTATTGTTCTTCATATGTTCCGCTCGTTTGACCGGGGTGAGGAGGATCGCATCGATATCCATTGCATTTGGGTCGCAATGGTGGGAGTTTCCAGAGGGGAGGAGAATGTAGTTCCTTCGTTCCCTGATCTTCCGGAGATGTCGGATATTCTCGTCGAAGACGTGAGCCTTCTTAATCCAATCTCTCCATTTCGTCGGCTGGGGGTTTAAGGTAGCCATCATATTGGCAAGTCGTTCGTCTACTCCTCGTCGAAGGATGTCAATCAGAATCTCATCATGTCCTGTCTCTAGTTTACTCCTCATCACTTTCAGCTCGAAAGTGGTGATATAGGTGTCGAAGTTGCCCCTTTGGAGTCTTCCAGGTAGTGTCTTTTCGGTCTCATCTTTGAAGTCGTTTTGCTTCAACTCGTATAGCTCATTCCGAGCTCTCTCCTGTTGTCCGATTGGAACAAAGGATTCCGAGAATGCTTCCCAGAACTGAGCGAAGGTAGCATCCATGACCTTTGGATACCATGTTTCAGCGAATGCTGCAGCTCGTCCTTTGTTCATCTTATTGAGGCAGGTGAGGATTAGGAGCGAATCAGTGTCATAGATATCCTGGTTGATTGTGAAGAAGGCCATCATGGCCAACATCCATCGCGTCGCATCAGCGGCGTTCCCATCGAAGTCTCCGGGTAGGGCTGCCCGGAGTTCTCCTTTCTTTGTGTGAGGTGCGGCATTGGCCATTGGTTCGTCCTGGGGTTCCTGAGTGGTATCGGTAACTAATACTACCGAGGAAAGCGTTGGAGCGGGGGTGGAAGGCAGGGCCAAATGGGTGTGCTCTAGTACAGTTTCAGGAGTTACGGATCATCGTCGTCTGTGCTCTCGGAATAGGAGACTAGGAGGAGGTGGTCTCGGAGCGCTTGAGGAGGCAGCGATTCGTCTAGGTACTGGGGAGTTGGTCTGGTAGGGGTTCGTGAATGGTCTGGATTCAGTAGGGGTTCCACTGGGGGTTGGTTCATCCTCAAAGAATACCTCTTTGGTTCCTGTCTCTTCCTCCAATTCTGGGGAGGATTCTGGCTCTCTGGGGGCTCAGTACGACGTGATGCTGAGATATCTGCCCTTCTGCTAAATAGCAGGGGCGAGAGTAGAGCTAGTTCTTTTGTTATGCGGTTTGCGTACAATCTCCTAGGTCAAATGCGAGGTCCTATGTTTCTGGAAGGTAACACTCGGACAGCGTCCACTCAGTAGTAGGACGAAGACTAATTGAAGTTGGGAGCTCGCTATCCGAAGGTCGGACTCGTGGATGGCCAGAGACTGCACGTAGGATTGCGCAGAACTAGCTAGAGAACAAGTATCATACAGGGCACGGTTTAAATACCTAGGTAGAG
>JBBPLV010001237.1:0-10716 GCA_038089975.1 Boletellus ananiceps | reverse complement strand
GCACGTTGAACGGTGTTGGGGCTAGTGAGCCAATCTGTCATGGTACGAGGTCCGGCGACTCGTGTTCATAAAAGAGTAAGCCTGCGAGAGTCTTGAGAACGGGATGAAAGTGAACGGGTGTTGATAAGCTCGAGCGCTCGAGTCGCACGCCGCTAGTAATGTATGCACGTGACTGGGCCCATTTCCCTGCACGCACCATGTTTGGTACGACCTGCCTTTGGCTCGCTTTGACCAGCTGCCCGGTTCTTTATCTCTCGCATCTTGAACTCTTGTCTGTGGTGGTCGAACCAGCGGTAGAGCTTTCCCACCAAGTCGGCCAGCCCGACGCGACAGGTCTGCGTCTTTCCGTGTTTTCTGCTTTTATTGGAATACAGCATCGTCGTCGGAGCCCAAGGTCCCGCATTCTTTATCACTATCAAGTAACACATGTTCGCCTGTTCATAGCAAATCTCGTTCAGTGCCTCTTCTCGACCGTGTTGACGCCATTCGCTGTACAAATCGCCTAGTGGAGGTGTTGTTCGAGGTAGGGATGTATCCGAACATGCAGGAGGCGTAACAAGAATGAAGATCATGCACGACAGAACATCAGGTCATGTTCTCTTTGTTCTCTTTCCGAGCAGTCTATGGCTAGGCCGACGCCGACAGGCCCTCCTCCCTTCAGATTTTTTTCTTGCAAGACTGGTATACAGCAAAAATGGAAACCACAGAAAATTTCCGTACAAGCATCAAATCCATACAAGTTGAAAGACACGCAAAAGGTGGGAGCTCTATGAGTGAACTCGGAGGTGCTTCGCCCACAACCTTTTTTCTTTGTGGTTCTGTGCCGACTCGAGGGGCACACACCACAGTACATTTGTCCCTTCCGCATCAGATTCCGCCTTTCCCGCCATTTCTCTCCTCCGATACCTTCCCCCCTCCCCCTTCCCCCACTGCAGGTACGGCATATGTCCCTTCTCCACCCCTGCTACTCGACCTTGATCGTCCTCCTGAAAGTCAAGCATCCCCCAGATCGGCAGCTTGATCTCGCCATTCACGAGGACGCGTGTCTGAGCAAGGACTCCCGTTGGAAGTGGTGTGAGGATGTGCATGTGTGGCGGGCGTGCGTCAGGCGAGAGCGGCATCCCTCGAATTAGCGCGAGTCCGCGGCACGTCGAGTACATTGGATCGGGAGGCGGCTCAGCGAGCGTGTACGACAGCAAGGACTGAATGGGTCGAGAGGTGCTGTTGGCAGGACCACCCTTCGAGACTAGTCCGACAATAGCACCGTTCGAGGCCCACATCAGCTCCGAAGGCACTACATTTTCATAACCTGATCCAGTCAAGTAGACATGATCGAACGCTTGCGTGTAGTCCACTTCGTAAGGATATCGCACACAGAGCGACAGCGATGTATTCCAACCGATGGGCATGCTGAGAGCCTTGGGCTCCCAGTCCTGAGACGGAGGGAGCAAGGGGCTATGTCGAGCTGCGACAACCGGCTGTTCGCAGCGAAACCGAACGCGTCGCCCGTGTGTAGTGGCGACAACGACCCTCGTAACCGCCATGGACGACTGTAGAACGCATCAGTAAGGTGCAGGGGCCAGGATGGGATACGAAACAAAAACTACATGTACGACGCCACCGAAATATTCCGCACGCTGTCTGGACAGAAGGTGAGTCTTATAAAACTCGGCTTTTACTTTTTGCCTTTCTTTTACTACCTGTATGACGTGTACCTCTTGTCTCGTCCCCACCGCCCGAACTCACCCCTGAATTAGCATGATTGTGGCACTCATTTCGGAGAGCGAATGAGCTTGTTTCCCGAGGCTTCGCACAGCCTACCTTGCCATGCGTGTGTAACGGATGTGTGAGCTATGCGGGACGATTGGAGCTTGGCCTGGGGCGCTTTACCTAGCAAGTGAGGGTAGCACCTAGACATCTGATCTGTGGTAGACGTGGGATCCCTGGAAATACATGAGGGGCTTCGTTGGTGCAACGCGTTTCCTTCGTTGTCTATCGTCTCGTTGTGTGCTATGATCTCTGCGAGCCTCGCGTGTGGGTGGTGAAAGTGGCGAAGATTAGATCGTGATTCACGACGGGAGCCTGAAAGAGGTTTCTCTGATTGCAGCTGTTGCTAAATCGCATGCTTTTTGGCGAGAGATCCACAAAGCTTTTGCAAGACCTGACGAGTTTGGTGTCAGCTACCATTGCGGACGCGTTCAATCACGAACAGCCGCGACCGTGCAGCTGGCTCCCACCGTCGACGCTGGCCAATACTGTGTGTATGCGCCTCGTCGTCCTTCCCTTGATGTTGCTTGGTTGGTTACGGGAAGCCAATACAGGACGGCCAGGCTTCTGGGGTTGAACTTCTCGACCTCGATGGGAGGTCGTGGCTTGCCTGGCTCGACTTCGCGTCTGCTGATCTCTCCTTGTCGCAGTGGCCTTCCTCTCTTCCACTAATGGCCCATATCTATCCAATCAGATGTGCCGCTGTAACGTGACCTTCTGGATTTTGCGCCGTTCCGTGCTGTGTCCTTATCAGCCTCGTTGTCCATCCCATCCCATTTCCGTGCATCTTTGTCTGTGCAACTTCATATTTGCCTGGTTTTCAGTTCATTTCGTGCTCTATTTGAAGCACCTGCAACGCCTGGCATTTCGCCTCGCCCGTCCTCTAGCTACGTGAGTGTGGGCCACCGTCGCCTTCTAGTTTTCGTTGATCTGGTCATTTCTACTTGTCCTCTCATCCAGTCTTGGTCAAATCTGTGTCGAGAACATCTCTTTTGTGTTTTGCCCCCTCTCATCCGCCGCCCTCTGCATCTGTGTCTCGGTCTTTTGTCCTGGTTTCGTCTTGTCCTCTCCCGCCAACACCCTCAATTTCACTACCATCGGACCACCACTATCTCAGCCTTTCTTGTGATCGCCTCCTCTCTTGAACCCTACTCCCTAATCTTGTAACCGTCACGCTGCTCTCCCCGTCCTCATACGCTGTTCTGGAGCACCTCCTTGTGCCTATTTTCAACATCTTTGTGATCTGATCTGCTTCTCGTGAGTCGCATTCGTCCGGTTAAACATTGGTCACTCACTCGCTCGGTTTCCTGCCCTAGTTTCATCTCAACTCCCCCACTTCTCATACCCGCTCTTGCCCGCCTCTTCCGTTGCGTCGCCTTTACTTGTCATTGTCTCTGCAGCATCTCGCATTCATCTCATCCACAATCTCTCTTGTATTAGTTTCGCCTTTGCCCGCTTATCCTTTCATTGCTCTCTGGTCTCGTGTCCGTTCGTGATCCAGTCAAGTCTAGCCTATTGCCGGATTCTTGCTTGCTCCCCTTTTTCGTTCTGTCTTGCACCAGCACTCTGCTCGTCTGCTCTGCCCTCGTTGCCGATCGTCTGTTTCCGTCGCGCTCTGTCTGCCTTCAACTGGTCTTTCCTGTAGTCGCATTTCATCCAACCACTCCGTCTCTCACAGTGTTCCCACCTGGTCGATCCTCGTTGCCTGCCTGCCTATTTGCCTCTCCCGTGTCAATTCCTTAATTCCCGTCCTACGCCTCTAGACTCGGTCTTCTCGGATCGAAGGGTCGTTCGCCCGTCTTTGTTGCTTAGTCAGCTTTATCTCCGCCACTGCAGTCGTACTGCGCCTGCCTCCCTTGTCTCATTACCGGCTTCCCCACTGAGCCCCTACATCCCGTCCTTGATCTCGTAACGCTAAAAGAATTCATCCTGATCCCCGCCCCATTTCGTTGTTCCCTCTGAACCTCGTTCCCACCACCGAATTTTCATACCCGGCATCATTGCTGCCGATATCTCACAACGTCCCATTACCATCTTGTCCATTTGATTTTTCTTGGTTGCAGGGCTCTAATTCTGATCTCATCGCCCGCAGTTCAATTCTATCTCTGCCCTCTTATCTGCTTGATTTTCTATCCCATCTCCATTCCGCAATTGTGTTCGCATTGTGTCACCAATGAGCCAGCAAAACCCCGAAAACATTACCTTTCAAATCACGGGTATGTTCCAGGTATGGGCTAGTATGTTGACGCCCGCTCACCTTGTCCTTATAGTTGCACGCTTGAAAGTCTCGTCGCGACTTTCGAAAAAAGATATTCGTGCCACTGTTGCTGTTGATGATGTATCCAAGATAACCTGTTCTGGGAAACTATCATGGCGTCGTCTGAAAGTAACATGGGATCATCCTTTTCTTTTGTATGTGCTACCTCACTTTGAAGACATATATGCTGATGCCTTCCTTCTGTACTAGCACTGCACCTCCATCAGCTTCTGTTAGAGTTGCCATATGGACTCTTCCAGAGGAGCTCACACCTGAATGGGACAAACAACCTTTGGGCCATGAAATGGTCACAGATGTAGCTAGTCTGTTACACTCTAACAATGGGTGGCAGGGTAGGTTTCACTTTTACAACCTTGAATGAAGTGCTGAATGTATATCAGGCAATGTACCTGGACTATCACATGATGGTTCTGCAACTCTATCCATGGTTTGCAAGGCCTGTGAAGTGCTGGTTAGTCCTATGTTGTAATTATTTCTCAAATGGTTGAGGTATGTTGCAGACTATATCTGATATGCATGACTGCTTGTCAGCTCTAAAGAAATATGCTTCAAGGCTATCCTGCTTTGGAGGACAGATCAGGAATGTGGCTGCCATGACCACTTCAGTTGAGGTCAATCTAACAAGGCTGGACCTCTATTCTGTGGGCCATCAAGAGCATACAGACATCTTGAAATGTCTTGGAATTGCTTTCTCAGACTGTTATGTTCATGGGGGTAATATCTCAAACCTCTATAAAGCTATTGAAAAAGAGCAGGCTAGACTTGATCTTTGTCCATCTGGACACCCAAAGCATGGTAATGCAATTGGGACACTTGCAATTGACTTATGGAGACTTTATTGCATCCAGAAAAACAAGGCAGACCTAGATAGGCTTATAGATGTGGAGGAGAGGTGGTTAGATTTATGTCCATCAGGACATCCAAATCATAGAATGGCTCTTGGTATGATTGCATTATCATTGCGGGAGCGTTATTCTATCCAAGGAGATGTTGCTGACTTGGATAAAGCAATTGAGATGGGAGAGAAAGGACTTGATCTTACTCCACCAGGTCATATGGACTATGGTGCAACTCTTGGAAATCTTGCAAGATCCTTGAAAGAAAGGTACCAAAAGCACAGTAATCTTACTGACTTGCAAAGAACAATTGACCTTGAAGAGAAGTGTCTTGAAGTGCATCCATCAAGTCATCCACTACATGGACAGGCTGTCCAATATCTAGCTGCATCACTACAGAAACGTTACTACAGGCTCAAGAACCCCTCAGATATGGTCAGAGCAATTGAGTCACTGAAAAGGTTACTAGACAGCTATTCAGCTCAAGATTATACATTTGCATCAATCATTCATTGCTTTGCTTCAGCAGTTCTTTTTCAATGCAAATATGCCAATATGGATCAGTCACTTCCTTCATGGGCTTCACTGGATGAAGCTTTTGATGCCTACAGGCTGTTAAAGAAATGTGGTCCAGCAGTCTCACTGGATTTATGGGAGGCAATCCAATCTTGGATAGAGAATGCTGAAAAACACAACCATTTTTCTGTTCTGGAGGCCTACCAAGCATCACTGAACACCCTGGATCACTTCACCTCCTTCACCCCTTCATTGGGCTCAAGACATGAGACAATTCAAGCAAGGGTGGCTGATGTGGCCAATAATGCATTCTCATGTGCTATCAGACATGGTGAATTGCAGATGGCTGTGGAGCTCCTAGAGCAGGGACGAGGAATTCTGTGGAATCAACTCGCACGCTTCGACATTTCTTTAGCTGCATTGGAAGGCCAAGATAACCGAACAAGCAGTCTCAGAAGAAAATTCACACAGCTGAGTGCGGACCTTAGGAAACATGCAGAAGGGAATGGTGTGGGTCCGTACTGGCGGGTGCAGGCAGAGTGGCAGTTGGTGGTCGATAGCATTCGTCAACTCGATGGGTTCTCACGATTCCTCTTACCTCCCCACTTTCCCGACCTCCGACGAGCGGCTGAAGACGGACCTGTCATCATTGTGAATGCGAGCGAATACGATTGCGATGCTCTCATTGTTCTTCACGCTGGCCCTCCCATTCATGTCTCCCTTCCCTGTTCGCTGGACGATGTCATCAAGCTCTGTTCACAGCTGTCTGAACTCACCAAAGACCCGGATGCATACGGGGATCACAGAGAGGCGTGGGTGAAGCGAATATTGCGCGAGCTCTGGTCGTCTGTGGTCGAACCAATTGCTACAGTGCTCCAAGACGACTTGAAGCTGCCCCCAGGCTCGCGCATCTGGTGGTGTCCGACCTCGAAATTCACTGTTCTCCCATTCCACGCTGCAGGCCCGTATCTGAAAGGGAAGAAGAGCCTGTTGGACATCTATGTCTCCTCGTACGCTCCTTCCCTCTCCGCTCTCATTCGTTCTCGAGACCGTGCTCGGGCTCAGAGGGAGGCCCGCGAAACATCTGGAACAACGAACATAATCTCGTTTGTGGCTGTTGGTCAGAGGAAGCCGAGTGCAGATACGGGCTTGAGTGACCTCCCGGCGGTGGAGCTCGAGATCGACAGGATTCAGAACAAGACCGGTATGCCCCCACATGTGACATTCGAAACCGTCATCGGCGAGGCGGCCACGATCGAAGGCACGGTGCAGGCATTCCGGGACCACCGGTGGGTCCACATTGCCTGCCATGGAGCGCAGCACCCGGAGCGGCCGTTCGAGTCGTGGTTCGCCATGGGGGATGGCAAGCTCACCCTGATGCGCATCATCCAGGAGCGCTACACGAACTCGGAGCTTGCGTTCCTGTCTGCGTGCCATACTGCATTGGGAGACGAGTCGACCCCAGACGAGGTGCTTCATCTGGCAGCAGGGATGCAGTTTGCAGGGTTCAATGGGGTGATCGGGACGCTGTGGAAGGTGGACGACGTTGTTGCGCACCAGGTGGTGACTCGGTTCTACGAGGGGATGTTCAAGCACCCGGTCATCGATTTTGAGCGGGCGGCTGTTGCGCTGAATACTGCGGTGGTGGACACGGCCGAGAAAGTATCGCTGGAGAAGCGTGTGGTCTTCGTTCACATTGGGATTTGAGGTGTTTCGCGTCGATTACGATCGTGGGTTTCTCTTTCCTCTGACATATAGAGTGCGTCATGACTCCAGTATCTCTGCCGGACATACTCTGTTGTTGATTTTTTGGCAGACAACGATACGCGGACTTTGGTTAGAAGAGGACGTGCAGTGTTGGTGAAGAGGTTGTACTTATGTCGAAGTTTTTGCCTCTGTACGATACACCGATGTGCGCCGTTCATGTGCTATGCTAGCTCCTTTGTTCATTATGTTGCATGTATACGTTTCTCTTTGTACGATCAACGGAGCTTAGACTATATGGTGCTTTGATTTCTTGGCCCGCCACGTTCAACACTGTCCGATGTCGTCGTACTGTGATGTCCGGACCTTGGTTTCATTGTCAATGCAAAAAGTTATATTATTTAATCCCAAAGATGAGTATCACACCTTCAAGCGAGTGCCCTCAGAACTGGGCATTCTGTTCTTTGCAACAAAACTCCCTTGGAACCCAGGGCAGTGTTGAAGCGAGCTACCTTTGTTGGCAACGAACATGTGCCAATATTGCCTATGGTTTGTTCAGAATCGAGACTCGACCCCACACCCATAAATTCAAACGCCAAAATCTTATGCAACCTTGTACTCGTCGCTAAAAGTACCCACAGCCACAATTCCCCACCTAGTGACCAGAGCCAGGTGTCTGTGATTGACAGTGCTAAATGCTCGATCGAGTTGAAACGTTGATACATGGATGCTATCCTAATTCAAACAAGGCAGACGGGGCCTGAAGTACCAAGAAAAAAAGGGCGTGGGCCAAAGACCCCCATTACAAGTTCCCAGACAAATCCCCAATACCGTAGTCGAGGTAAAAGAAAAAGCTAAACCGGGCTGGAAGAAAAAGCTGCCAAGAGTGATGAAAAGACGAGGACAGTACTTCTTCCAATTGCCACTCGACTCCAATGCCACCAAGAGAATGATGAAAATCATGGGGAATCCCGTCCTGAACTTGGCCAATGGGGAGCCTGAATGCTGCTGGAAGTGACCTCAACCTAAGTGTTCCCGATCCCCGACAACTGAACCCTCAGCATCGTCACGAGTGCCATCAACCATCTTGGTTCTCTCGTGCATCGCTATAGACCCACGCTGTCCTGTGCAGCTTCATTAAACGCACCCCCAAGTCTCCCCGTCATCGTCGTCACATACTCTGTACCAAACCTCGTTGCACAGTACAGCCCAATCTTAGCCGCGAGCTCGGTGAACAGGCACTGGATTGGTCAAATCGGCAAGAACACCATACTGCCACCACCACCCGCATCCTTTCTCCGCACCCTAGAGGGGCGTACTAGAGGAAAGGCTGGCATAGGTCATCAGGTCGGAGGGAAATACAGTGATGGTAGAAGCGGAAATGATGGCATAGTAATGTTCACGCTATGTGGGGCACCAAGGTTGTCAGAGAGAAACAGCAATCAATGTTTGACTTGTCCAGGAGAATCTCAGAGATATACACAGATGCTGGGTATGATGGTGTTGGCGTTGATGGACGTCGAAGAGTTGATTGGCATCGGGAATGTTGGACCACTTGACACTCGGAACATCGATGGGTCCAGGGATGTCGTTAGCGAACAAAGCAGTGGTCTTCCAGGTCTCATACGTCCGCGTCGGAGGAATACGAACAGAAGCACTGGTAGCTGGGTCGGGTATCGCTGCCGCGAGAGCGTGCTGGCAGGGGCACGAGCACGGCGTTCGAAGCTGACTAGAACTGACCCGTGACAGGGAGGGATCGATGGATCGTCAACAGAACCATGCGAGAGAACCGTAGATGGTAACGGTGCTGGCAGCCCAGTGCAAACGGCTGACCAAAACATGGTGAATGTCGTCGTCTATAAGGTGATGTCGGGAAATCGGTAGTGCCTATGATCATGACTGAATGGGCTCGCATCGGAACACGTCCCGATCCTGAAAGTGTTGTCGGTAGGCACAGGGCAGTCTCACTGAGTTGGTTCAAGTTCAGGTCTAGGTAGTGAAGGAGGGATCAGCAGGCAAGAGGAGGGAAAATCCAACCCAATGCTCACCCACTTACTTGCTTCGCCTGCTGTGCTCCAACATATGTTAAGCTTGATTGGTGCTCGAGGTAGTCATCTTCGCCACGACGCACACCGCAGCGAGGGAACCAATCCGAGCACCGACCACTACCCCCCATCTGTCTCCGCGCTCGCGGCCTCTCGATGTCCGTGATTCGGTTCCTGGACACCTTTATGCCCTTGTCCAGCGCCAGAAAGATCGTCCTGTCCCTGGAGGGTGAAGTGGTCGCTGGAGAGTAGACCCCAGGCGAAAACTTGTCAGACGGGTTCCTCGTCAAGCTGCCGATCCTGAATGTATTGTCGTGTTCAACTCTGCCTCCTTCCGAGTGCGGGAGCGTCGAGACTATGGTCACGGACGATGAGGTGCAGGGGAGGAAGCAACTGATTTAAACGCTCCAGAGATATCCTTGGGTATTCCTGTGGCACCTGACACTGACCCGATCCTTGCGATTCCCCCACCCATGTCGACACCGCAGGCCGTCGTCTGTGTATCCACGACAATCGTCCAGCTCTGAGACGGGAGCGAAGACAGGTCTGACGATGGCCGGGGCGACCACGAGTCACGTAGATTCAAAACCAGCTTGGGTCCGGTCAGTCTCTCGTTCTTGGTTGGCGCCTCGGGGCAACACTTGCCAGCATTAGCTCTCCGGACAGGTGCTCCAAAAACGTCGAGGGCCCCCCGAGACCCTGTTGCCACGTCGTCAACGAGGCGCTTTCGGAAATCGAGGTTGCGGGAACGAACACTGGGTGGCCTGACCGCCACATCTTCCTTCACTTGGGGGGCGCCATGGAACCGACAAGAGAGCGAGGAATAGGGCCACGCGAAACCTCACTTGGTCGGAAGTGGTCGCCAAGTGCACCGACCTCACCAGTGCCGCACCCGGACCCACATTCTTCCCCCTTTCTGCGCCCCTCGACGGTACCAGAACAGTTGCCCGCCTGGGCACAGACAAGTCCTTGCCTGTCGCAGATCCCAAGCCGACAGGCTACCCCGCCCCTATCGTCTCCCGTCGTCCAGGGATCTGCGTCCGCTTACCAGATGGAAGCCCTGCATTCGGGACGATGGTCGATGACGTCCCAAATGGGTGTGTCCCAAGCGAGCGTATCTCTTCATGTTCATTCTACACACCACAAACGGTCTCTTGTCCGTTGTCTAAAGATTCTATGTCAGTACCATGAGGAATGGGAGCATGAAACGACATACGCGGCGCGGCACATACCCGTCCTTGAGGATCGTGGTGGCGTTTATGATTCCGACGTTGACGTAGGCGAGAATGTGCAACGAGGACGAACGACGAGATATGCTGGCGTTTCGTGGCCGAGCACGAGGGCTTTATAGCACTGCGATCCAAGGCCGGCCCGTCGAATTAGCATGGTGGCCTGAATGGATTTCTGACCAAGCATGCTCAGAATCGGCCTCAGTCGCCTCGTGCACGTTGAACGGTGTTGGGGCTAGTGAGCCAATCTGTCATGGTACGAGGTCCGGCGACTCGTGTTCATAAAAGAGTAAGCCTGCGAGAGTCTTGAGAACGGGATGAAAGTGAACGGGTGTTGATAA
>JBBPLV010001236.1:0-10726 GCA_038089975.1 Boletellus ananiceps | reverse complement strand
CATGCTTTCAATCAACTTCTGACACTCCTCAACTGGTATTCCCTCCCACACCTCCTGAATCCTCTCCCACAACTCAAGAATCCCATTAGGAGAGTGTTCATACTCTGCCAGTCTTCTCTTGAGGTAACCCCAGAGATGTTCAATGGGGTTTAGGTCAGGAGACTGTGCAGGCCATGCCATAGTCTCAAAATCCTGCTCCTCTAGCCACTCTTTTACCTTTCTGCAGGTATGCTTGGGGTCATTGTCTTGCTGAAAGATGATGTTAGATGGATTGAGATCATAATGCTGCAGAGTATTCAGCAGATCATCCTTCAGAATCTGAAGGTAGAGATTCCCATCCATTCTACCGTCAATCTTAGTAGCATAGCCAATTCCCTGCCAAGTCATACACCCCCATTGTTATGCTAGGTGTACAATCCCTGGTTTGAACTATTATTTGTCAATTGTTCAACTAATGTTCTCCTACTGTTTGACAAACGCTAACAGTAGAAGCAGCACACTCTCAATAGTGGTGTGAAGACTAATAGAGGTTCCAAGTCTCGCTATCCTTCCTAGGACTCGCGGTGGCCAGAGACTGCATGTAGAATTGCGCAGAACTAGCTAGGGAATCTCTATGGTACAGGGCACAGTTTAAATCACAAATTCATACATGAAGAATCCTGGTGCCAGTTCCACTGTTGCCCACTTTCCCATACCTGACCATAGCCTCAGGCACTGTGCTTGGTGACCAACCCATGATGATTTCTAGAGCCAAAACCATTGGAGTACTAGTTTTGCATGGTGCACCCATGGTTGGCCCATTTCTTCTTCCATTCCTTTGCATGCTTGTTGATCTGTTCTTGCTGGACAAGATGATGCTCTACCAAGGATTCAAGGAGGCAAGAGGTATGGTCAATGGAAGTAGGGGATGGGGTTGCATCCACTCCAAAAAAGGTAGAAGGAGAAGGATCTGGCCTGAGCATTGTGAGTGCATGCTCCTCATTGTTGAAAAGTGCAAAGTGGGAATAAACATGGGGTTCATTGTTCCAGGCCCATGCAAACAAGAAGTACTCCATGGAAGCTGGGCCAATTTGTTCAGCTCCAACAAGGGTGTATGTGTGATGACTGTAGTTTAGGTACTCTCAAAGGAGGCCCCACAAGATGGTTTCAGCAATGTTACTAGTCTCATCCTGAAAGATAAATCTATCCTCATCATGTATGGCAAAGACCTGGGAGTGAGAGAGGTCATTGTCCAAGGTAGGCTGTATAGAGGGTTGTGAGTATATGTTGGCAATGTTGAGCAAGCTGAATTCGACCTCAAAAGGTTGTCCTTTTAACTGCAGATCCTGGTCAGGTGAGCTCCCCTGTTAGATCATGTGGTAGGTTTCAACACTGTCCACATTGAACAGCTCCAAATATTCTGACAACTTGGTCAGGCCCTTGACTTGTAGATAGGGCAGCTAAGTGATTTCTCTGGTTAGCCAGAGGACTTTGAAAATGGCATCACATGTTAGCTTGGTTGATTGTGCACTTTGTGCTTTTCAGTTGATTACCTTATTTAGATTCTCAGCCACATTGTGGTGGCTGATATTTGTCTTTATTGTTCCACTTTGCCTTAGTGTTGGAGTTCACTGTCTTCCTTCTCTTCGGTTTCTGACAGTACACTCTAGGTATGTCTAGCTACATTATCTTGCAATATAGTTTCTGACAGTGGACTCCAGCTGTGTGAATCCAGCTGTTTAACAAGTTATGATCCCTGTGCTCTAGTTGCTTACAATGCAGTTTGTCTGTCAATGAAAAATTTCCACCAGCTGCCAAGCTTGCCTCACTTCCTCATATCATCTCTCACTCACCCTCTACACCCTTCCTGCCTCTACCATGTCCACCAGAAACCAGAACCACTCTACATATATCCAGGGCCTAAATGGCTCCAACTACATCACTCAGAGCAAAGAAATAAAGGCCCTGCTGCACTCCAAGGGACTCTGGAGACTCATCAATAGCAAGGAAATCCGCCCATCCACCCTGGGCACAGAACAGACAGTCTGGGACATCAAACAGGATAATGCTGCTGGTGAGCTGATGCTCAATATTGTGCCTGACCAATGTGTTCACATCCAGGTGGACCAGGACAACCCACTGCAGCTTGGGCAGCACTTAAGAAGGTCTTCATGCAGCAGAAGGCCAGCAGCCAGTTCATTGCCTATAACACATTCTTCTGCATTTGCAAGCACCCTGAGGAGTCTCAGCCAACTCTGGCAGCCAGAATCAAGGAGTCCATGCTTCACATCCAGGACCTATACAGCTTGTTGTTTGACATGAAGACTCTCAATGCTGAGCTCATCTGCATGCCAATGATTCATGCCCTTGGTCCAGACTACTCCCACTTCATGTCATCCCTTGCCCTTCTGACTGACCTGGACAAGGACAAGGTGAAGACAGAGGAGATCAACCATCACCCTCACTTGAAAGCCACATCCACCACACTGACTCTGTGCTCTCTGCATCCTTGTTGGGGTGTGCATGCCACTCAAATGAGCCATGTACCTTCTGCAAGAAGCCTGGTCACTGCCAGTGCAAGTGCTATCTGCTCCAAAGAGTGAAGAAGTACTACAAGTCCAACTAGAACAAGAGGAAGGACAGTGACCAGGCTCAGGCAGCCAACACTCAGCCCTCGGGATCACAGGACACTGTTGAGTGCATAGGAAATGCAAGCTGTCATTCCAGTGATCCCTATGACCCCTTCTCCCCACTCCAGCTCAATGCTGACCATGACTGGAATGCAGACTTGGAGAGTACTTTTCATATGACACTCCACTGACACTGGCTCTACAACTATACCCCAAAGTGTGTACCTATCAGGCTTGCTGACAATACAATCATCTATTCAGCAGGGGTGGGGTCTGTGGTGTTTTGTCCTGTGATAGATGGGAAGAGCATCAGAGTGGTCGAGTTTACAAATGTCCTGCATGTTCCTGACCTGCACAACAATCCTCACTGTGCTGTATCTCACTCATCATGCAGCTTTTACTGTCTATATCAATACAACCCACATATCTTTCTCTCAGGCACCTGGCCCACCTTTGTTCATTGTGACAATCAATGGCCACAATGCTGTGTTTCTAGATGGTGTGACAGAGCTGGCAACCAAGTATGCACATACTGCAACCATGACACTGCTGGGTCTCACATTCTGGCATCGCTGATTCACTCATCACAATTGCACAGATATCAAATCACTGTGCAAGCACAACCTGGTCACTGGAATGAAGCTCGAGAGCAAAGCATGCCCTGATCCTGTCTGCAAGCCTTGCCTAGCTGGCAAGATGTAGGCAAACCTGTTCTATACTTCCCAGTCACATGCAACTTGACCTCTGGAACTGGTTCACTCTGATGTCCATGAAGTTCCCTACTGCATGTTCTCTGGGTATCGCTACTGGGTGACTTTCATTGATGACTACTTGCAATATCAGTTTGTGCCACCCATTTGTGCAAAATTGGATGTTTTTGATGCTTTTAAGCAGTTCAAGACATTTGCTGAGAACCAGACTGAGTGGAAGATCAAGGCTTTGTGGGATGACAAGGGTGGTGAGTACATGAGCAACACCATGCTAAAGTTCACCACTGAGTATGGGATCAAGCAACAGCACACAGTTCATGCATGCCCTCAGCAAAACAGTGTTGCTGAACAGGCAAATCATATCCTCTCAGAGTGGATTACTGCCATACTGCACAAGTTGGAGCTAGCAATGGCATTTTGGGGTGAAGCCCTTGCCATCCTCATGCATGTCTGGAATAGATGTCCCACAGCTGCTGTTGAGAATGTGACACCCTTTGAGCTATGGCATGGATAAAAACTGGATGTCTCTCACTTCTGTGTGTGGGGACTGACTGCCTATGTGCATATACAGAAGGACAAATGTGCTGCTCTGTGTCCACACTATGAGAAGTGCATCTTCATCGGGTACCCTAAGGGATATAAGGGCTGGAAGTTCTACAACCCTACCATGAAGTACACCATCATCTCCGAATGTGCAGACTTCAATGAATACACCACTGTTTCTATGAACAGCCTGGAATCACCTCATGTACCCACTCCTGCATCACCCAGTGCACCATTGCTCATCCCATACTTGCTGCCTGCAGATGGCCCTGTAGACAAAGATGATCTTGGGCCCTCTGGGGTTCTTCATCCTGCAGGAGGGCTTGCTCCCAATGAGGAACAGGATGCAGACCCCATCACACCTGTGGCAGTTCCCCATCCACTACCTAATGAAGCTCCTGCAACGCCCATCATATCACCCAATCCACTCCCAGAGACACCACCAGCACTAGCACCTATACCTGAACTGAGTCCAATTGGTATTGGGGCTTGTCTGCCACTGACTCTGCAGTGTTTCACTACAAACACACCTCATCCTAGGTCCTTCAAGGAGGCTATGAAGCAGGATGATGCCATAGAATGGAGACAGGCTGTTCTTGATGAGCTTGCTGCCCACAAGACTAATGGCACATGGGCCCTTGTACCCTACCCAACTGACAGCCCAGTTATTGGCTCAAAGTGGGTGTTTGTCAAGAAGTACCATGCTGATGGTTCCTTTGAGCAGTACAAAGGCCAATTGGTTGCCCAGGGGTTCTCTCAGTGACCAGAGTTCGAGTACCTAGAGGTGTTTTCTCCCACAGTACATCTTCCCACTCTTTACATCATCCTTGCACTCACTGTCATCCATGATCTCCATCTCTGGTCAGTTGATGTCTCCAATGCTTATCTAAATGACAAGATGGACTGTGATGTTTACATGGAGCAACCAGAGGGATTTGCTGAGAGAGATCTGAAGGAGATAGTCTGTCTGCTGAAGAAGGCTCTCTATGGGACCAAACAGGGTGGAAATCACTGGAATTGCAAGATACACACAACTTTGGAGTTGATTGGCTTCTCTCAGGCATATTCTGATGCCACTGTATACATCTTTGTTTGAGGTGATGTCCAGATCATCCTGCCTGTCTTTGTTGATGACATGACATATGCCTCCAAATCTCTGGATGCAATCAAGCAGACAATCACTGACTTAAGCAAGCACTTTAAGCTGCATGACCTGAGGCCCATGACTGAGATGCTTGGGATCAAGATCGACCATGATCATGCCAAACATGCCCCGATGATCTCTCAGAGATAGTATTGCATCAACATGCTCTCTTGGTTCAACATGATACACTCTAAGCCTGTCTCAACCCCAATGGAACCCAGTCTTTGCCTGTTGCAAGACCAGAGTCCCAAGAATGACTGAAGAGCATGTTTTCATGTGCTCAGTTGACTATGGAGGTGCCATTGGTTCACTCCAGTACCTCTCGTGCACCACTCATCCAGATATCACTTTTGCAGTCGGACAACTCGCCTCATTCACCTCTGATCCTGGTGTTGCCCACTGGAATGCCATCAAGCATCTCTTTTGTTACATTCGTGAGACTTTAGGATATGGTATCACTTATTCTCTACAGTCAACTAGTACAAGCACAGAGTTGTTCTCAACCTTCTCTGATGCAAACCATGATGGCTGCAAAGACTCTGGATGCTCCACTGGCATGTATGTGGTCAAGATTGGTACTGGCATCATCTCCTGGATGTTGAAACACCAGCCCATCATTGCCCTGTCCACCACAGAAGCCGAATACATGGCTGCATGTGAAGTGGGCAAGGAGATCATCTGGATGTGCAAAATACTGTACAAACTTGGCTTCAAGGTCAAAGGTGTGTCCACATTGCATATGGACAATCAGTTGGTGATCCAGGTGGTGAAGCATCCAGAGCATCATGGTTGGATGAAGCATTTGGATCTTAGGTGGTACTGGTTGTGAGATGTGGTGGATAAAGGCATCATTTTGCCTCATTTTGTTCCCACTGGACAGATGCTTGCTGATCTCCTGACACTCCATTGAGTGAAAGTCTAGGATTTCTGCACAATGCTGGGACTTGGTCCATGTCAATACTGATAGATTTGATTTAGAGAGATGTACAATCAGGGGGAGTGTTAGCTTGATTGATTGCACACTTTGCACTTTTCAGTTGATTACCTTATTTAGATTCTCAGCCACATTGTGGTGGTTGATATTTGTCTTTGTTACTCCACTTTGCTTTAGTGTCAGAGTTCACTGTCTTCCTTCTCTTCAGTTTCTGACAGTGGACTCTAGCTGTGTGAATCCAGCTGTTTAACATCACATTGACATCCTGAGTGGGACAGGATGCAATCAATGGCCCATTTGGGTTCAACTTCTCTGAAGTTGGCAACATATGTCTCAGTACATCCTGGGAATAGTTGGTCATCATTTGGAACATGAATCTATAATAAGGAAGCATGAAAAACAGGATATATCCCCCTCTGTTTTAGTTGATTCAGTAGGTTGAGCTTGTATAAGTTCTTACTAATGTCCCTAACAACTTTGTACAGGCCAATGTAGCATGGTGCCAACTTCCAGGATACTCCTTTCAGTAAGGAGAGATTCTTGGTGGACAGGTATACCAAGTTGTTGGTACTGAACAGTGAGGGCTGTCATTTCTGATTAGTATTTCAAATTTGTTTAATGTGTGCCTCTAGTATAGCATCATGAGCTGCTATCACAGCCAATTTCAACTGCTGTACAAATGCTCACACACTTGGGTATTTGTCCTTTTGCACATAATCTCATAT
This sequence comes from Boletellus ananiceps, assembly GCA_038089975.1. Lineage (NCBI taxonomy): Eukaryota > Fungi > Basidiomycota > Agaricomycetes > Boletales > Boletaceae > Boletellus > Boletellus ananiceps. The sequence goes on along the minus strand of JBBPLV010001236.1, from coordinate 4,061 downwards.
GAATGCTCTCAGGATCTGTCCAGAGTTCAGGAAGAATGGTGAAAATCCTGTAGTCTCTGATCTAGCAAGGTTGATGGCAAATTCAATTGCTGATAGCTTGGCCATCCCATTGCACTGGTTCAGACTGATACAGGACCACAGCATCTGTCTGATGGTCTGATTAGCATACATAGTGGAACCATTGGACTGTGGATGGTAGGTGCTCAACATGTAGTGTTCTACTCTGATCAGTCACTGTAGGTGCATCTAAAACATGTTGGTAAACAAAACATCTTGATTGCTGACTACTGTCCTCAGCAAGCCATGGTGTTTGTAGATCTCCATGAACAGCAGCTCTGCAATGTCTTGGACAGTGTAATTCATACAACTAGGGATCAGGTGTACCATCCCTGTCAACAGATCAATTGCAGTCATGATTGAGTTGAACTTGCCATCTCAATTCTTTGAGAGCAGCAATGGTCCCACAAAGTCTATTCCCATGGATTCCCAGGGTCTCTCTGGTACCACCAGTGGGTGTAGCAAGCCATATGGCTTCTGATTTGATGACTTACTTCTTTTGCATGTATTACAGGACTTGCAGAATCTCTGCATGTCCTTGGCCATGTCTTTCTACTACACCAAGTCAGGGAGGTAGGTCAGAGTTTTTCCTCTGCCAAGGTATGCTAACAATGAGTGGGCTTGGTTGATTAGGATCTCCCAAATGCATTGACTGTCCACCTTGATGTCTGGGATACAGATCACTGGCTGCCCATTTGGTGTAAGCAAGAGGTAACCATCCTCCTCTTTGAAGTTTCAGTATGTCTTTGGTGATTCCAAAATCACCTTGAAGAACTCATCTTCTATAGCTCTGTTCTTTAACAGTGCCATAGTTTGGTCTTGGTCCAGTTCTAAAGACACAATCCCTGTGTCCTGTGACTCAGGATGCTTGCTGCTGCTACTCCCAGCAGCCATCTCAGGAGGCATGACAAGTGGTGTCAGCTCTGTATCTGGGTCACTGGCTATGGGTTCAGCTAATGGCACTAGGTCCATTGGTACATCTTGGGGGTTACTATCATTACCACCCCCTCTGTTTGGACCTGAGGGTTCCAAAGTACAAACCAGTCCTGCATACACCAAGTAAACTCCATGGATGTCTCAGGACAAGGATGCCTGAGCACAGGAGACAACAGGCAAACTGGTGGTGGCCTGGAAACAGCACATGGAACTGCATGAGCCTTGTGAGCCAACCAAGGGCAGGAAGCCAAAGGATTGACCTCCTCACAAGATTGGATGTGTTTACTATGACACAGTGGTGGTGAAAGTGCATCTGTCTCCAATCTAGCAAGTACAGGCATCAAGATGAGGCAAGTGTGCAAGCTCAGTGCTTCCTCCTCTACCAGCTGGATATACTCAGATGTGGCACAGGCCATACCTGGTGTATCATTTGAGTACAAGCAGGAGAGGGCATTGGGGAGAATGTTTGTGATGCCAGGTAAATACTCTATAACGAAGTCAAATTTGCTGATCTTTTCCAACCAGTGAGCCTGCTGTCCAGACAGGTTCTGCTGGTTGTAAGGTGTATGAGACCTTTATAATCTGTCAACCAAGTGAAGCATACACCCTGCAGAATGTTGTGGTATTGCAGCATTCCTTCAATCCTGGCCAGCATCTCTTGCTCATGCATGAGGTAGTTTTGCTGTACTTTATTTAATTTTGTGCTGAAGGTGGCAACAGTGGCTGACCTCCACCCTGGGCCTTGGGTGACAACAGCCATGATGCCATTGATACAAGCATTGGTCATCAACCATATGGGTGGTGTGTCCTCACCATACATGAGAGGCACATGATGATGCCCCTTGTAGGCCAGGACATACACCTTGACCATTTTGAAGGCATGTTGGGCTGTCAGACCCCAAACAAATGATACTGCATTGCTGGTGAGTGCCAACAAGACTCCTAACAGCACACAGACCTTGTAAATATCATTAGCCAGATATTCCACTGTACTGATAAATCCATGCAGGGGGTCATGGTTCATCAGGACCATCCAGTTCACAATAGAGTTGACCTTATCTGGATCCATCTGGATTCTGTGGTTGTTGATAATATGACCTAGAAGCTTCATCTCCAAGCAGAGGAACTGAAGCTTCCCCTCACTCAGATATAGTCATTCTTATTGAAGGATGGCCAGGACTGTGTGGACATGCTCAATATGCTCTTCCAAAGTGTCAGAATAAATCATGATGTTATCTAAATAGACATCCATCCACCACCCCAGGTAGTTACTGAACAGGTGGTTCATGAGGGCTTGATATGTAGTAGGTGCATTGCAGTCACCAATCTGGATCACTGTACTAAGCATATTCCCATTGAGCATGGTAACTACACTTTGCTTGACATGTTCAGGTACAATCTGAATTTGCTTGTATATATCTCGACCATCAATTATAGATCAGAATTTCCTCTTGGACACTCAACAAAGAATCCCATCAATGTCAGGTAAGGGAGCTGAGAGCTTGTGCATATTCTTATTGTGCTCTCACAAGTCCATGACAGTTTGTAGCTTGTTCATTCCCAGTTTTTTTATAAACAGCATTGGAATGGTGTTTGCAATGCTAGTGACCTTCCATCACTTGATCTGCAAGTATGCCTGCCATTTCTCAACCCACTGTGGGTGTAGGGCCTCCAGACAGCATGAGGGCTGCCATAGGTAGATTTGGGTCAAGTCTTTTATCAGTATCTGGTGGTTGATTGCTTGCAATAGAGGCAAGCTGGTCTCACTTGCTTTGGCACACAGGAGTCTTGCCATTTTGTACAACTGGTGCTGGACAGTGTCCAGTTCAAAGTGTAGGATCTCAGAGGCTCATGACTCCAAGATCTGGTCTTGTGGACCTTTTATCAGGAGTAGTTCAGAGCTGCCAATTAGCACTCAGGACTCATTCAAACCAATCAACACCTTGTGCTGATACATAAATGGTGTCCTGAGGGTGAGATCATAGTATTGGAGGTTTATTATATCAAAATATTTGTCATAATTCAGTCTGATACTGGAATCTAACCTTGTTTACATAATTAACTTTCGAACAGGACCCTTGCACCACCAGCTGCACTGTGAGTGGCTTTGCCAACTCTCATCTGGAGGTGTTGAGCTGCTTAGCTAGGTTTGTTGACATGAAGTTGGCAAGAGATCCTGAGTTGATCAATGCTCAGGCCAACTGTCCATTCACCTCAACCATAACAACTAATGGCTTAGGAACAGGCCACTCAAAATCTTTGATGTGGAATGAGTTTCACTGCAATACAGCAAACCTCCCAGCTGGAACTTGTGTGCCAAACAAGACAAGACTTTTCAGATTTGGTGGAATGCTCAGGTACTTTCCTGGCAAGATTACTCAATCCCTGACCTCCACTACCAAGATTCTCCCAGATGTTGTTTGCATCCAGACCACTCTGGTCTTGCTCTGAAGGCACATCCTGTTTGTCCAAGTGAAGTTGGCATTGACTTGTTGTTCAGTCATGCCATCCATCCCAACAAACCTAGATGGGATGTCTTTGTGCAGAGGCAATCCATTAACAAGTAAGTCCAGCTCATTCACAGCTTTCAGGACTTGTTTCTCATACCAGTCAACTAGATTGAACAACAGCTGCAGTAAAAGACCTGTGGGGATCTCAAGCTGCCAGTCAATCAATCAGTCATGTAAAGTGAGTTGAACAGAGCTGCCAAGTCCATCATCCAAGGTAAGACAATCCTGTCTTGCATAGGCCAAGAATAGTTCATCAGGATCATTTTGACATGAAGTGCTACCACATTTCCCATGACCATTGCTTGCAGTTCATGGAATGCATCATGGATTTCTCTGTTCATCCACAAGGTATTGTGTTGGACAGATTCTCCAGCATACTAGGGTTGCCAAAGTTCAGTTCTGAACCTAGGTTCGAACCTGAACCTCTGAACTGAACTCCAAGGTTCAGGTTCAGTTCAGGTTTGGGTTCAGGCTGGGAGTACAAGGTTCAGGTTCAGGTTCAGGCTTTACTCTATACTAGAGAACTAGTTCGAACTAGTTTGAACCTCTGTGAACCTG
>JBBPLV010001233.1:0-10747 GCA_038089975.1 Boletellus ananiceps | reverse complement strand
GTGCTGCAGTCGTTTACATCATCCTCCGTCTGCCGCACCACCTATTTCACAAATCGGAGATAGGCAGTTTGTCTGGGGAATCATGGATGGGAGCCATGTTCCAAAATTACAGGTACGAAAACGCTACGTGCGCATTTGCCTTCCACTATCCCCTCTATTGTATGGAAACATCTCGTCTAGTGCAGACGCACAGTGTACGCCCGCGCAAGCGTACATCGGATCATCAAGGGTGAGCAATTGAGCTCATAGGGAGGGAAAACGTAATGGATACTCATTTAGCACAGCTTTTACGGAGTGCGGAGCTGACGACCGCTTTTCGCAACGTGGTAAGATTGGTGCCGCTGCGTCGATAAGCTCCTTGCCGCACCATCAAAACAATGGGCTCAGACTGTCCTACGGAAATACTATTTGAACAAAACGGTCTGATACATCTCTAGCATTCTTCGCTTTGACCGTGGTCGATGTTATTCGGTTCGTTCTGTTGCTAGCAAGTTTCTTTCTCCTTCACTCTAGCCCTCCCCAGCCGCAACAAGCGCATGGAAACAAGTCTGTGGTCATCGTTGGGGCTGGCAGCGCTGGTCTGGCAATGCTCCACGTCCTCGTCAACCTCAAGAACCGAAATTATGATGTAGTATTGTACGAGCAATACCGAGACGTCGGCGGGATATGGTAGATCACTTTCTCTCTCTTCTGGCACCGCTGTCTCACACTAGTCATCAATCAGGCTCCCGGACCCCCGGCCTGTCCACCCACCCGTCCTCTCCGAGTCACCGATGTATCCCCGTCTCTACTCTAACACTCCCGTGCCAACGATAACCTACCCTGGCTTTCCTTTTCCCCCCGGGACACCCATGCTTGTGCACTATTGGTACATCGAAAAGTACCATCAGGATTTCGTGTTGCATGCCAATCTCTGGCCTTACATCGAGCTGAACCATACCGTCCTGTCTGCATCCTGGGTCGGGTCGTCAGAAGAGGGACTCTGGGATGTTACCGTGGCAGACGAAAACGATCGCAAGACACGGCGGTAGTTTGACCACTTGATCGTTGCCAACGGACACAATCATTATCCACATATTCCCATCTTTCCAGGCCGGGATGAGTGGTTGCAGCACAGGAACGGTCCGAGTGGTAGACGGCCGGAAATACTGCATTTGATATATTATCGCGATCCAGAACGACATGCATATCAGACGGTGGTCGTAGTCGGCGCAGGGAAGAGTGGAAGGGACGCTGCGTCGCAGGTGGTGGTGGCAGCTCGAAAGGTAGCAATATCAGTCCCTGAGGCTCGACTATTTTATTGAACGGCACCTAGGTGTATCATTCAGTGCGTCGTGTGAGGCAGCCTGTGCCAGTTCCTGTCGAAGTCAAGCCGGAAATCGAATATTTCACACGCGACGCCGTTGTTTTCGTTGACGGTTCGCGAGCATACGGTGTCGACTCTGTGATACTGGGGACCGGATATAATTTGCATATTCCTTTCCTCGAAGACACCGGGGTGACCTCTGTAAGGCCCAACTCGAACGAGCGCGATCAGGGGCTGACCACGAACCTCCGATACCTCTTTCCGCTCCATGAACACATCTTCCCCCTGGCTGAGCCCTTCCCGAGCAACGGACTTGCGTTCATCGGGCTCCCGCTCCGGATACCGAACTGTGCCGCCGGTGTCGCACAGGGCATATACGCAGCAGAGGTTATTGTCAACGCAAGCTTACTCGGTCCGCGCGAGGTGCTGTTGGAGGAACTTGATGCGTATGAAGATGACTTGCAGTCGCGGGGATACGACCCATATTATATGGACCACGAAATGGTGGAATGATCCGCGTTCGACTATCAAGACCGTCCGAACGACAAGCTCGAGGAGCAGCTCATTTCCGGACCCTGCCATACATGCTCCCTTCTATAGCACGCCCCCTCTTTTATAGCAATCTTGTTATCTCCACGAAGCGCAGTTTTCACAACTTTATCATCTCTGTGGATCTGGTCGTTGCGTAACTTCTTTTAGATATGTTGTCCTCTACTCCTGTGCCTACCACATATCTCGTCACGAGCTGGGAACCTTGCGCCCATCACCCACACCACCATCTGCTACACATTCATATCTGGTGCGCGGAAATTTCCTCCCGCAATTTCAAACGCCCAACAAGGGCTGCATGCCATCTCCAACCCTGAACGACTGACAAGTCTCATTATGCATGTGCTCGACATTTCCCATCAAACATGTCTTCCCGTTCTATTTTGTGCCTCACCTCGACATGGACCATATTGCAGTAGTCGTTCCCAAGCGAATGAACCCGTTCGCTGCCAAGACGATTATCCATCGGGCCCATCAGACCAACAGTTTGATCTGGACAGTCGTTGTTCCTGCGGGTCAATTCAATTTGTTGCCGTCCGGGGTGCGTTTCGTCAGAAACGGGGACGACATGTCACATTCCAATGGATTCCCGCGATTTACGCTCATGTTTCCGCGCTGCCTTCCACCCGCGATCCTGGGTCGCTACTGCGCGAGGATACGGAGAACAGAGATAGGTCGTGATTTTGGTCAAGAGGGTGGCACCCGAGCACCATAGTGGAAGTGTGAAGGGGCGCTTGATCAGACTTGTCGAGGCGACTAAAACAGGACGGAACGCCCGGTAGGCACGCGCACCTTTCAATTGCACCAGACGCGGAGTTGTCACAACCCTTGTTAGACGAGAAATGCTTGCCATGTCCTCTTTGCTATCATGTGGACGCTTATTCTTCCGCGGCTTGGCCCCTAGCCATGGTCCTGACAATGGACAGTTAAATTCTTGTTCGTGATTTCGTCTCGTGTTCCACGATAATATATAAGGTTGAGAGCGACTAACCCTAACCCCCCCCCAACCCGGGCGGAAACCGAATGTTGGCATGTCCAACTGGCAGATCGACCGCACAGACCAATCACCGACGCAGGAGCAAGACCCCTCGCGCGTTGAGATTATGGGCCGTATGCAAGACACGCCAGAACCCAACATCTGCTGTGAATTTCCATTTTCAGCAGAAAGAAACGCCGGACCATCGCGGAGCCTGATGTGCGCCGAAAGCACCCATCGAGTGCCCCACGGAGGTATGCGACTGGCCTTTTTGTTTTTTTGAGGGGCACAGCGGCGACTGGCAGCGGTATTTAGCTCGCCCCAGAAGCACGGCACAAGGCGCAGCGGTCGCGGCCACCGGAAAGGCACCCGGGCTAATCCGATACGACGCATCGCTAAAGGCTCTCCCCGAGAATCCATGGTTAAATGGGGGGACCTTAAGTGCCTACCCTCCGGAGGAAATCCATTTACGGAGACTGTACATGAGGAGCCTTAGACGTCACGGACTCATGTGAGTACTGTGGGGCTCGACCTTTCGTCAAGGCTCATACCCACTAAAACCCCCAGGTGGTCTTACGTGGGGTTCGAACCCACCACTTGCGGTTTACCCACAAGCCAGGGGCGGTGGCGACCACTACACCACCAGGCCCCCGACTGGCCATTTTGCTGGCATCGATGCGCTCTCATGGGTGAGGCCTCGTCCAGACTGCCCCATTACTGGCCCACACGGCCGTGGTCCTCGCTCAGAACCATACACTCTCCTTTCTTTTTCATCTTGCTTCTCGTTGGCTACAGAGACGTCGAACTCAAGAGTTGTCTCAGTCCTCAGTAATCATCTTGAAGAACTTCCTCTAGCGCCATAACATAATTCAGGAAGGGGTCCTGCTATCCTAGGTGAGACATCCCTTCATTCACATTAGAAACAACACGAGGTTATGATTGTGTCACTTGCTCATGGCCTGCTACATCCATGGCCATGCGGAGGTCGTCGTGTGCATTTGTTGTCCCGATTCCATGAGGTAGGCTTACGATACTATGCCCTTGGACTCCCAAGAGGTATTGTGTACCAGAGCAGTTGGCATGCACATGGTCGACATTCAAGAACGCAATGTATCTGATCCCATGTCACTTGACCGGACTTATTTACTTCCATCCTGTCGCCTTGGAAGGATTCGGGTCGTTTTTGGAAACCAGCTGGCGAGGTCTGTATCTGATGACCGCAATAGGACAGCAAAGCCTGAGGTCGCAGAGGGACAGTTTGTTGACGTTTGTTGATTTCCTCCCAGTGGTGCTATCCGAACAAGCACTTGCCTCATAACAATTCGCTAGTATGAAGTATTTAGGCTTTGCCGCTTTGAATGTCGTTCTTGTTGCCTGCAGAGCGTTGTGCCGGGATAAGGGAAATGAATGTCCGTGAATTCGATGAACTGTGCTTGTAGCGACAATTTTCGGCGTAGGAATTGTAGGTTGCACTCGCGGAGTGGAATCTGACCCCCAGTGAACTCTGGATATTGTGTAGTAGCATTAGATATCACCGAGTATCAAATTACCGTTTTTGTATTATCATAGAATGTTACCAGATATATTGATATATCTTTTATAGGGTTACCGTGATATTTCCGTTGATAGAACCCAAGCGCAACGTGTATCGCCTTTGCCTCGTGCACAGGGCACGGTGATCGATCTCCTCACTAGCACTATCGTCTCGCCAGTTACAAACCTCCTCCAAATTTTTTGTGACTGGTACGCCCTCTTCTAGCTTTCTTGCACTCATATTATATTAACAGTCTTTATTTATGCAGTTGCTGCAATGTCTGCTAATTCTGCTGGTCAGGACGTTGAACCTGGTATAGCCAGGAATTCGCCTGGTGTAGCAGAGCTCCCTTGGGTTCGTCGCCAACAGGCTCTCCGTGCAATGACAAAATGTGCTTGTGACACTGATGTTTACCGACGTTCTCGTGGTCAGCGTAAAAGAGCACGGAGGGACACTACACTGTCGCAGGAACCCTCCCGTCTGTTTTCGCCTCCCGAAGACCGTTCTCCATCACGGGAACCCTCCTGTCCACTCTCGCCTTCTCCATCTCGAAGTCACTCACCTCTCAAAGATCGTTCTCCATCACGGGAACCCTCCCGTCCACTCTCGCCTTCTCCGTCTCGAGGTTACTCACCTCCCGAAGATCGTCCTCCATCGCGGCAACTCTCCCATCCACTCTCGCCTCCCAAAGATCGTTCTCCATCACGAGAACCCTCCCGTCCACTCTCGCCTTCTCCGTCTCGAGGTTACTCACCTCCCAAAGATCGTCCTCCCAGTGGTGCAGCTCCACCACCTTTGCCAGACTACAGTGACATTGACATACCTCGCCGACCGCAGCTTGATATTGATATCGACGTGTTATCCTCCCATGCAATACTTCCACATATCAAAGAAGCGATGGACTATATTATCGCTCTGAGGAGAGCATCTCTCGATGACCCCAACTCAACCCTTGACTGTGAGGCGTTACAGCGTATTCGCCACCCCCCCAATCCAATCTTCTCCTTGAGGCTCCTGAAATTCGATACAGTATTACTGCTTATCTTGGCTGTGAACATGCAGCTCAGACCGTGTATGAAACGTTCCGCCATTCCCATAATTCAAACTTTCCTCAGCATGGCCGGATGCTCAGCTATCGTGAAGTCGAAAAGCTGATTGCCGAGTACACAGGAGTTGAAAAAATCCAACACGATATGTGTCCTAATACGTGTGTGGGGTACACTGGGCCTTTACAGGATCTCGAAGAATGCCCCAAGTGTCATACGTCTCGCTGGAGTCAGGAAAAACTCGTTGCCTCAAATGGACGAGTCAAGGTCGCTACTCGAAAGTTTACGACCATTCCCCTGGCTCCCCAACTCCAGGCCCGATACCGCCACCCAGAGAGCACTCAAGATATGTCGTATCTCCACACACGCACACAACAAATTCTAGCAAACTTCAGAGCAACTGGTGAAATTCCTGTCTACGATGACATTGTGATGGGTTGCAACTTTCTTGGTGCCGTTATCGATGGGCATATCAAACAGAATGACATCGTCGTCATGTTATCTATTGACGGCGCGCAGCTCTATCAGAATAAAGAGTCTGACTGTTGGATTTACATTTGGGTCGTCCTCAACCTTTCTCCTGACAAGCGCTACAAGAAAACCAATGTCATTCCAGGTGGATTTATTCCAGGTCTGAATAAGCCGCAAAATGTCGATTCCTTTCTTTTTCCAGGCTTACACCACCTATCCGCTCTTCAAAAGGAAGGTCTTTGGGTATGGGATTCTGTTCGTGATATCTTCTTTCGGTATGTTATATGTGATCTATCCAATCGTTGTACTAATGATCTATCATTTCTAGATCTGATATATACGTACTCTACCAGACTGCTGACGGACCAGGACTTGTTTACTGGGATGGAATGGTTGGTCATTGCGGGAAGAATGGATGTCATCTATACTGTGGAGTTAGGGGGCGGAAGAAGACAGACCAAAGCCGATATTATGCAGCACTACTCAAGCCAACGCGAGCCTGTCAGGGAAGCAACCATGTTGACATCAGATCCACTGCACTCCCCCTCGGCGGTGCAGCTGAATACACAGAAAACCTTCATACTATTGTTGCATCTCCGACAATGCCAGTATATGCCCAGAATAAGACTGATACTGGATTGACTTGCCCACCTCTTATTCTTGGTCTCCAGCCATTCCGCTCGCTTGGCATCCCCTTTTCCATTACAACTGATATCATGCATCTTGTCGCCAACCTCTCTGACCTTCTCCTCTCTCTTTGGCGAGCTACCCTCAAATGTGATGCGAGCGATAACAAAACATCTTGGGACTGGGCCATTCTCGCAAATAATCAAATCTGGATGGAGCATGGCCTACGAACAGCGAGTGCAGGACACTATCTACCTGGCTCTTTTGATCGTAAGCCCAGGAACATTGCAGAAAAAATTAATACACAGTATAAGACTTGGGAGCACCAGCTTCACACGTTTGGCCTTGCCCCTGCACTTCTATTCAACGTTCTTCCCAACAAATACTGGCAGAACCTTTGTAAGCTGGTTCGTGGTGTCCAGCTCGTATCTCAGCATTCTATCACAAAACTCGAACTCCAACAGGCGCATGGTCTTCTTTGTAGCTGGGAACGTGAGTTTGAAACTCTTTATTATCAACTCCGAGAAGATTGACTACATTTTATCCGCCCATGCATCCATCAAGTTCTTCATCTTGTCCCCGAAACGATTCTCAAAGGACCTCCTATCTGCTATGCGCAATGGACAATGGAGCGAACGATTGGGAATCTTGGCCAAGAAATTCGTCAACCGAGCAATCCATACGAAAATCTTGCGCAAGAAGGCATTCAACGCTGTCAGGTCAACACATTGCTTGCTGCAATGCCAGAGATCGCTGGTCTCTCCCTCAAGTCCCTTCCATCCAAGTCAGTGTTGGCAGAAGATCTCAGCGATGGTTATTTCTTATTACGCAAACGACAGAAATGCCCAACCAATCCAGTTGGGCAGGAGGCACATGCGATTACTGTTTTCCTTAGTCCAATCCTACCTCATCCAATCCAGAGATGGGCGTGTGTTCAGCTTCCAAATGGACAAATTGCACGATGTGTCTGGCGTGAGTCCCTCATTCCCCTTTCCAAGCTTCGTGTTTCACGTAACGTTAAGGTATGTAATCAATGATATTGTTTTTCTAGAAATTAGCTTATATATGTTGCAGTTTACCTATGGTGACGAGACCAGATTCGGCGAGGTTCAATATTTCACCCGACTTGCAGTACCCATGGCACCAGACAATCCAGGTCATCGAGAGTGGATGGGTGTTGCGATCATTAAGTTGTACACAAAACCCGACCAAGACCTTTTGTATCAGTCGTCTCAAGTTGTCGTTTCATGCAAGTTGTTGGAGGAGATTATCGTTGTGGAGATTAAGAACATCCTCAGTGTTGTTGCTATGGTCCCACACACTCCAACTCTCCCAGCGTCTGGGCTACCTGAAGCCTGTTTCTTTGTTGTCGAAAAACCTGGACTGGACTTATCAAACTTGGGAGTTCCCTACCCTCGTTATGAAGAGTATGAGGCTGATGATAACGAGATGGTGGAGGATCTGGAGTAGTTCATAGAATGTATTTTTTACCATGCTCAGGCTATCAATGCGATCTTTGTCCAATTTATGCACCAGAACGATCAAGAACAATTACAACGTAATTTGACTATGCCTCCTCTCTCCTCTCTGATCGTCACACTTATCCTGTAGGTCTTCTTCATTAACGCAGCGCAAGCGGTATTCAATCACCCTACCCAACCTCTGGCCAGGAGGTACAGTGGGATTGTGTTCGCGTACATGGAGGACCCGGCACGGAAACAAAGAACACGGTCTTAAACATGTAGTTAGAAATGTTGAGAACATATCACAAATACTACTTACTGTGTATTTTGAGGTCTACATATTGTGAGTTCGGTCTCGTCATCATCGCTTGTAGGTACAAATCTGTGGAATATTAAAAATATGGTATCCAAATGAATAGGCCACTTGCTTTTCATCGTGTCGCAGATCTTCAATTGGTACTCTATACCTTTGTACCTACTGTCCCTGCATGCCAAATACCGTCGATGGAGGAAAGAACTTGCCATCCTGTGGACACGAGTGGAGAGCGAATGCAAATTGTGGGCTGAGACGAAGTGAATGTGGTGTTGTACAGTGGTAGGGTGCCGCCAGAGGTCGTCTGGGTCTAATACAAGGTGCCATCACGCACCGCTGCCACTGAGTTGTCTTTCCATTGTCCACTTGACACGAGTGTAGCGGCATCATCATCATACATCTAATTGAAATGAGGTAGTCGGTAACTTGAACGATATCCCAATCTTTACTCACCTTGCGTATGTCCATTGCCAAACTGTCGTAGTATTGCTTGAAATTCAACGCGCTTCCACCGTTCAAGGCATTCTGTTTGACCCAGCGTATAGCGCAGAGATTTCTATTGAGAACGTTGTGGGGCCAACCTGGGAAAGATGATATCGAATGTGTGCATACCGTCCATTCTTTGTATTTCCCGGCTTCCACATGTATTTCTTTTTCTTTTTGGTTTTGGTATCCACGGAATTCGCCAATGTCCCAGTGGAGTTACCATCTTCTGGCATGTTGGCAGCGAGCAATTTCGGAGAGGTAAAAGATGGCATGTCTACGCCAGCCGCTTGTAGAGCGTCCTCGGAACTACAGTGCATGTCAGAATGGATACAATGAATATCACATCACTTACAGTGGGTCCCTAAAGACAGCCTTTGCTTGGGAATTGGTCACCTCAGTCATGCTAGGTATCAGGTTGTTGTTGGTATCGTTTTCGGTTGTGGGACTTTTGCAGAGCTCCTCGGCAGGCTCAACGAGCCCAATAAAATCTCCTTGTACTTCGAAATATTAGTAAGTGACAATTAGAACATACATGGCATACCTGTTGTACGATCCTCTACATCGCTGGCACCTAATTGCAGAGAGGCTGTGAGAACTGCTTCAACTACAGCACGTGAGTAAAACAAACTATGTGAAGATCTCGTACCTGGAATTGTATGCACCGGGGATTGACGAGACTCTACTGCTAGTATCGGATCTGGTATTGGGAATGATGAGCACACGGCTGCATCACCTTATCACTTACCTATTATGTTAGCATCATGATTAGGAGCCTTGGTGGAAATGTCATCGCCAATTTCAACTGTGTAGTAGGTCTAGTAATGATCCAAGAATTATCAAAGGCTCACTTTTTGCACGCTTTCTGTGCCTCTTGTTTCCGTTGCCCTACTTGCGTTTTTCCCTGGATGTGCCTGAATTGTCACCTTCTGACTTGATATGGACCTTCTTCTTCCAACTCAAATTCTCATCGAGATGTTGAGAGCGCCATTGAGGATACATAAGTGTCGCGAGGTGGTGGAGTTTCCAGCCATCGAGATCATATCTAAAGACAGGGTGATATTTCTGGACTAAGGTATCGATCAATTCACGACCGGAAGCACCTAGTAATCCCCAGGAACGTGGGGCCCAGCCTTTGGACACGAGTTCTGCAAAGCCACGTTGTATAGTGGCTTTGATTGCTGTGCACTCCTTGGCATCGACCGGATCTCCATTTTCTTGTTCAAGCCAAGGGATCGGTCCCCGTTCAATAGCCGAACTTATGGTATCGGGTGAATCGAGCCATCGATCGAATGTCGATTTTCTCCAAAACTTGATGTCTTTATGGGAAACCGGTGTTGGGCGTTCCTCTAGGACTGGTGCCGGGGCAGATATCTGGCTTGACAGCTGCTGGGTATAAAGCTGTCTACGAGTATGTTTAGTAACCCGAGTAGTTAGCATATATGCTACCATAACACTTACTGAAGAGCGTCGTGCTCTAAGCGGGCCTTGTAAAGTTCTAATTCAAGTGCCTGGCAACGTTGTTGCCAGTTGACAGTGCTTGTCGCTTGTACCTGTCCACTTGGGGGTACAACCGATAACCAATAAAAATGAATGCAATCTTACCAGTGGTCTAGATGATCCTTGCAAGATGGGATCAATTGGGATTGGGGGGACGTCTCCTGACATTGTAACATAGCCTGGAAAATTGTAATGTAAGCCTTCGCTGAGAAGAGACATTGGGAAAGATGAAGAGATAAAAGATAATCTCGGCAAAAAAGGTTCCGTGTGAGTAAATAGGTTCCGCTTCAATCTCCGTGAGTTAATCTCCGCACCAAGTACATGCAATCTTATTCTGCCCAATGGATATCCTGGTATCTCTGAATCCGCTCCCAATTATTGATCAATCCAACGTTGTCCATATGGCTCATGATGTTATTTTTCTTGAGCTGGATGGCATCCTCCCTAACTGGAAGACCTATGGTTTCAAAGTTGAAATC
>JBBPLV010001232.1:0-10751 GCA_038089975.1 Boletellus ananiceps | reverse complement strand
AGGAGAATGCTGGTGCTGCATACACAGCTGCGGGCGAAGTCTAAGAGCGGAACTAATCCTAACAGAGATACAAGAATGTATATATGGAGATAAGATAAGATCGGAGGTAGGAGAAATGGAGTCCGGAGGTACATACAGAGTCGGAACAGAGATAGGAGCGGAGATAGGGGCAGAGGAATGGAGATCAGGACCGGAGCTGACACGGGTCGTGACAGGTTGTCAATCAGCGATAATGGTCGAGACAAGTTAGCCATGAAATTTCTGCAAAGGAAATGAATGATCCTCTGGACATAATGTTCTGCAAGAAAAGAAGAAATGTTTGAAAGAGAAATAGACAGTACAGACTACCAGCCCAATGTATTTCCTCCCCACTGCCCTGCTCCATTGTTGGGTTCAGGGAATGTCACCGCAAAACACAAAGACCAATCTGGTCCTGGTCGTACAAATGGCTGTTGGTCCTGAGTGGGCTCATCTGCCCAGGCAACTGGAGGGATAGGATGATGGCAGCAAGTGGGAAGGGGGGCTAAGGTATACTGTATATCTACCTGTTGGTTCAACAGTCATTGATGGGTATCCCAAAAACAAAGAAGGATGAGGAAGAAAGGGAGAAAGATGAAGATGAAATACAGGGCAAGAAGGTTGAAAGTGGGGACCAAAAGAGAGGGCACATTTGAATGGTATTTAACCAGGGGAAGTGTTATGGTCTTGTTCTTCTTCGTCCAGTTGGGGGGAAATCATTTGGTCTGGATACTTTATATTCCATTAGTAGTTTGTGAGAATTCCCCAAATTCCTTTCTGGTTCCCAAGTGTTCTCCACTGTGGAGTATCCCTTCCAGGAAACCAGATACTGCCTTCGGGCTGTGGAGTGTTACAACATCTGACACGGTCTACAGTTTGCGCTATCATTCCTCTTTGTTCAATCCGACTACTTTGCCCTCTTTCCTAGATGACGCGACCTTTCCGGTATTCCCCTTGTATCCACTACCAGAAAGGGACTCTTGACTTACTACATTTGGTATGCCCCACTTTCTACTCTCGGACACATAGCCCTCCCACAGCATCATCTCATTATTGGTGCTGCATATCCCCACGCTCCATACTAGGTATCTCTTCGTTACTATACCAGGAATTGCTACATTAGCGAAGTACAGCTCTACCTAGGTATTTAAACTGTGCCCTGTACAATATGAGTTCCCTAGCTAGTTCTGTGCAATACTACGTGCAGTCTCTGGCCATCCACGAGTCCGACCTTCGGATAGCGAGCTTCCAACTTCAACTAGTCTTTGTCCTACTATTGAGTGGACGCTGTCCGAGTGTTACCTCCCGGAACATAGGACTTCGTGTTGACCTAGGAGATTGTACATGGTCCGCGTAACATGGAGCCCCTATGACCTAAGATTCATGCCACTTCATATTGTTCTTCTTCATCAGTCTGATCTGGGAGAGGGTTGATGAAATTGGGGCCATGCTCCTCAGTTTGTCAATAAGGGGTTAGGAGAGAGGCATGGAACATGGGGTGTATCTGCCATGTTGGTGGAAGTCTGAGTTGATAGGTCACCGGAGAGATAACCTGCTCAATTTCAAAAGGACCTTCTTGTCGAGGGGCTAGTTTTTGAGATGGGTAGTGAAGTAAGATGTTTGTTATCGAGCCAGACTTGATCCCCTGTCTTCCAGGGTTTGTAAGATGTGTGAACATGTTCTCTCATGAGTTGCTATGCCACTTGATGGGCCTGCTGCGCTTCATTCCTGGCCTTGGACAAAAGAGTCAATCTCTGTTTGAGAGCAGGGAGGAAAGTCTTTCCAAGGGCAGGATAGGAGTTGGGTTCATAGCCCATCATGAGGGCAAATAGAGATTGCTTGGTCATGGAGTGGGCTGTGGAGTTATGAGCGAATTCTGCCATAGGGAGGAGGTCAGCCCAGATAGATGCATTTCCTTGGCAGAATATGCAGAGATAGGTTTCTAGTTCTTGATTGACTCATTCTGTCTCTCTATCGGTTTGTGGGTGGTATGCTGTGGAGAGGGCAAGATCATATTCAAGTAGGCAGGATAGCTCTCTAGCAAAAGCAGATGCAAATTGAGGACTGCGATCTGAGATGCATCGTTTGTGTAATCCAAATCTAGTAAAGACATGGTGGAAAAAGAGGTTGGCTATGCCCTTTGCATCGATGTTTTTTAAGCAGGGGGAGAAAATTACCCCCTTCATAAGGCCATGGTCAACCACAACCAGAATCAAGTTGAACCCCTGCAACAGGGGCAAATTGGTGATCAGATCAACAGAAATGGATTGGAAGGGCCAAGTAGTGGTGCTTGGAAGTGGCCAAGCCGGTGGCACAGTAGGGTGGATAATGACCTTATTTGCCTGACAGGTGGTGCAGCCAAGAAGGTACTTTCACACAAACATGGAAAGCCCTGGCTACCAGTAGTTGCATTGCAACAGGTGTAATATTCAGAAGAACCTGGCATGCCCAGCCGCAGGGGCAGTATGCATGGAGTGAACAAGGTTGCAATGGGCAGGCTCCGGAATGTACAGGCAGCCCTTGAAGTACAGCTGCCCATCGTCAAAATGCCAATCCAAATGCTGAGTGTGAGGCAAAAGGGAGGACCCAGCCTTCAGGGCATTGAGAGCATCTGATACAAATGGGTCAGAGGAGGTGGAGTGGGAGATCTTGGTGGCAAGAGCAGTGTCCAGGAGATGGATAAAGTGGTCAGGTGAAAGAAGGGTGACATCCTGATTATCATCAGTAGTGGTGACATCTGGGAGACAAGATAGTGCATCTGCAGGTCCCATGTGCGATCCTGGGACATGAACGAATCAGAGGTCAAAATCTTGGAGGAACAACATCCATTGGGCCAGATGGTGAGAAAGTTTATGGGGTTGTTTGAAGTAGGCAAGATTCTTGTAGTCTGTGAGGATGGTGACCAAATGTTCGGTCCTGGTTAAGTATTGTTTCCATTCCTCCAGCACCTGTATAGCAGCTAAAAGTTCACGATCATAAATGTCATAGTTCTGTTCTTCCAGGGAGAAAGTCTTGGACAGGTAAGCACAGGAGTGAAGTTCCCCATTAAGGTCTTTCTGCATGAGGACTGCCTCAGAAGCAACAAGTGACGTGTTGGTCATAACCCAAAAAGGGGAATCAGTGTGGGGCAATCAGAGGACCAGTTGTGAGAGGAAGGCACATTGGAGCATTCAGAATGCTTGTTTGCAGTCAGGCAACCAGTTCCAAGTAGCCCCCTTTTTGGTAAGGTCATGTAAAGGTCATGCTATGGAGGAGAATCCAGGGATGAACTTCCAATAGAAGTTGCAGAATCCTATGAAGGATTGTACTGCCTTCATGGAGCAGGGAGGAGTCCAGTCCTGGATAGCCTTTAACTTGGAGGAGTCCAAAGTGATGGCTCCAGGTCAAATGATCATCCCTAGATATTCTACTTTGTGAACATTGAAGAAACATTTGGACAGCTTCAGGAACAGATGGTGTTCTTTCATTTGTTGCAGCACCCTCAGCATTCATTGATGATGGAGTTGAGCATTGCTGTTGGTATGGATGATGAGATCATCCATGTAAATTAAGAGCCAACCCTCCACTACCATATCTTGGAAGACGTCGTCCATCAATGCCTGGAAGGTGGGTGGGGAGTTACACAATCCAAAGAACATAACAGTAGGTTCATATAGCCCAAAGGGGGTGATGAATGCTGCTTTCCAAGTATCAGATGCTTTGATCCAGATGTTGTTGTAACCTCACTGGATGTCCATTTTGGTGAATAGGGAGGAATCCTTTAGTTGATCGATGAGGTCCGAGATAAGGGGAAGAGGATAGGTGTTCTTGATGGTATGCTGATTGAGGTATTGGTAGTCTCAGCAGGATCACAAACCCCCATCCTTTTTCTGCACAAAAAAGAATGGGGACGCCTGAGGGGACTTAGAAGGTCGGATCTTCCTGGACTTTAAATGTTCATCTACAAATGTCTTGCAGGTAGCCAGCTCGGTTGGGTTTAATGGATATGCTTTTGCTACTTTCAGGACAAAATCCAGAGTGACGTCAATGGCATGGTTGTAAGATCATGAGGGTGGAAGTTCTCCATTTTTCAGTTCCTCAAAGATTTCCCTAAACTCTGTATATTCCAAGGAAAGGGTCATATCAGTTTTTACCATCTGTTGGGCCAATCCTGTGGAGATGGTGACCTTCGCAAGCAACTCCAGTTCCAGAGATATTCCTAAATATTGGAGAAGATACTGTTGTTCAATTGGAGCAGGTAGTCGTGGTGGCAAGGAGTCTGATATATCAATCCAGCCTGTCATCCAATCGATGACGGGGTTGACATCTCTTAACCAAGTAATTTCTAGAATAACTTTCTCTATTCTGCAATCAATGACCAAGAATTTCCTTCGTTCCATCCTGGATCCTATGCCAAGATTCAGGACCATATAATTCTGGATTATTCTGTTTTTGTTTTCAGACCCATCTATGTTATTTGCTTGGATGGGTTTATTTAGTTGCCAAGTTTTCCACCCATGTAGGCAGACTAGATATTTATTGATGAAGCATCCAGTAGCTCCACTGTTGACAAGTGCAGTAACATCAACGCTTTGTGTTGCATTGGATTCATATAGGCAAATGGGGAGTTTGATTGCTCTGGAGTTGGGGCCTAATACAAATACAGGTGCAACAGAAAGGGGAGGTAAAGACATTGTTACTTTCTTCCTTGTTAAAAATCCTGAGAAGTATCGATCTTTCAAACTTCCTGTTCTTTGGTGGTACATGTTCAGAGTATGCAGAGGAGTTCCTCCTGAGGAAGGTCCAAACTTTCAATGAATTGTCCTAGGGCATCCTCTCTGGTTTCCACCAAATTTACTTTATGGGGTTTTGTAGGGAACCTCCTTGGTTCATTCCTGGGATGATTGGTAGTGCGGCAACCCACTCTGTGACAAATGAAGCATTTATTATTCTTCATGTGTTCCACTCATTCCATGGGTGTGAGGTGTATCACGTTGACATCCATTGCATTTGGATCCCTGTGGTTGTGAGAAGTCCTGGAGGAGAGAAGTGGTATGTAATTCCTTCATTTCCTAATCTTTTGTAGGCAGCATATGTTTTTGTCAAACACATGAGCCTTCTTTATCCAGTCCCTCCATCTTGTCAGCTGAGGGTTTAAGGTAGCTATCATGTTGGCTAACCTCTCATTCACTCCTCTTTGCAAGATATCAATCAGGATATCATCATGTCCAGTTTCTAGTTGACTTCTCATGACTTTCAGTTCGAACGTGGTTACATATGTGTTGAAGTTCCCTCTTTGCATACACCCAGGCAACACTTTCTCTGTTCCATCCTTGAAATTGCTTTGTTTAAGTTCATATAATTCATTCTGGGATCTTTCCTGTTGTCTGGTCAGAATGAAGGATTCCGAAAAGGCTTCTCAGAATTGGGTGAATGTTGCATTGGCCACTTTTGGGTACCAGGTCTCTGTGAATACTGCTGCCCTTCCTTTATTCATCTTGTTGAGGCAGGTGAGAATCAAGAGAGAGTCAGTATCATAGATGTCCTGATTAATGGTGAAGAACACAGTCATGGCCAGCATCCATCATGTGGTGTCCACTGCCATTCCATCAAAGTTGCCAGGTAGAGCGGCCCTCAACTCCCCTTTCTTCCCATTGTGATGTGCTGGGTCTGCCATAGTGGTATCCTTGTCAGGGTTGGTTATTAGGATGACTGGAGAGAGTGTGGGAGCAGTGGTAGGAAGGGGAGTGAGAGTAGCATGTTCCAAAACTGTTTCAGGGGTAACAGATCTCCTTCTCCTTCATTTGCAGAATAGGAGACTAGACGGAGGGGGTCGAGGAGCTCCTGAGGAGGTGGCTATTCTTTGGAGGGGAACAGGAGAGTGGGTTTGGTAGGGGTTTTTAAATGGCCTTGGTTCAGTAGGGGTGGAGCTGGGAGTTGGTTCATCCTCAAAGAACACTTCCTTGTGTTCTGTTCCCTCCGCATTCTCAGGGGAAGATTCTCTCTCTTCTGGCATTCGGTACAACGTGGTTCCAGGTTTCTTGTCCTTCTGCTTAATAGCAGGGGCAGAAGGAGAGCTAGTTCTTTTGTTACACTGATCATACAATTGCTGGTCAGTCTAGATCACCAATCTAGTCCTATGTTCTGGAAGGTAACACTTGGACAGCACACTGTCAATAGTGGTGTGAAGACTAATAGAATTCCTTGTACTCACTATCCTTTCGAGGACTCATGGAGGCCAGAAACTGCATGTGGGATTGTGCAGAACTAGCTAGGGACTTGCTAGTGTACAGGGTATGGTTCAAATACCTAGGCAGAGCTGTACTCGTTGTAGGGAACTGGTGTTCCCTACAGTTACAACATGTGTTCTGTAGGCTTCTTATCGTTTCATGTGACTTACTAGTGCTGTGTAGGCGTTCCTTGGACCTTCCAAGCGTGTACCTGGTTCATACCTTTTGTTCCAATGTTTTGTTCCATTCCTGTGCCTTACCTTCTGGTCCAACCATTGTCGGACCAACCTTTCACTTCTTGTACTTTGATCCTATAGCTTCTTGCATACCTTTGCACTCATTCTATACTTACTGTGCCATTCCCACAACAGGACGACATGCAATACCTTTATTTAGACTTGACTTTCCCGTCACTAGCTTAGCAACGAGTTGACAGTCTCAGGTATGCCCGGACTATAAAGCATTGTCCTAGGCATGACAAATATCATCTAAGCTTCTTTCCTTCGTCCATCATCACTCACCCTCGTCAGAACTCGTCTGACTACATCTCTCATCATTTTCAAGTGTCGTACTCATCAACCACTATGCTTCCTATGCTTCCTCCTACCTTCCTGTACTTCGCTTCAGTCTGGAACTCATCCGAACTGCTCCTGCCCACCTTGGATCGCTCATCACTCACTCGGGGAGTCATTAAGGGTAAACCCTTTGTCTTAGCTCTGACCTACAAAACCCCTGGGTTGAACATATCGTCCACCTCTCACTTCACATCCACTTACTGTTATTCATCATGCTATTGTGGTAATACTGGATATAGTAGCTGAGAGTTACCTAGTGTGGTAGTGTGGGAGATGCAACACCAATAGGAAGATAGTGCTGTAGGAGGGCTATGTGTCTGAGAGTAGAAGGTGGGGCATACCAAATGTAGTAGCATCAAGAGTCCCTGTCCAGTAGTGGATACAAAGGGAATACTGGATAGGTTGCATCATCTAGGTAGGAAGGAAAGGGTAGTTGGGTTGAACAAGGAGGAATGATACCGCAAGCCATAGCCTTCCATACGATCTGTAACAGAGGGAGCATGAAGACAAGCATAGGATAAGAGTGAGGGTGAGAGGATGGGGGTGCAAAATGGCAATAGTGTGGGTGTAATGTGTGGCATAAGGAGGATGGCAAGCAAGACTTGAAGGGTGAGGGTGAGGGCAAGAAAGTGTCATTGTTCTACACTCACATGCCACTCTACCTACCACTTGCACTCACATGTTATACATCACTCCAACTGCTCACACTTTACACATTACACATCACACATCACCTATGCCTACATGCCTGCACCTGAAACAACCACTTACCGGCCCTGCTGGGTAAGGAGCTATTTAGGAGCAAGGAGTCTTAGGGATGAGAGAGCTGAGTGGGCAAACTCAAGAGGACAAGACTGGGTCCCCTGTGAGCTGGGGGCATCCCTTATATACCTTTCTAATGTTTACACTCATGTACACTAGATCTAACAATATCCTGTGTCTACCTGAGTCAAGAGGAGTCATATGTACATGAGGGAAACATGTGTAGAGTACAGGGTGACTATGGATGAGTCGTGTGAGAGTGGTAACTATGGACAGGGGCTATTAAGATCAACATGAGGTCTATGTGAAATGTGACTATGGTGATCATGTGGCTGCATGATGAGTCACATATCCAAATCAGGGAATCTGGATCTCAGACTGAGATGATCCAGCAGTTTAGCTATGCATGGCAGTGCATACCTGTGTGGACCTGCACAGAGGCAGCATGACTCTATGCTAGTCATGATTACTGGGGTGGACATGTGTCAAACATGTGCTGGAGTGAGTCAATATGAGTCAGAATGACTCCAGAGTGGTCTAGATGAGTTTGAACTGGGTCTATGATGCATGAGGGGCGATTAGGCTTAGCTAAGCCCGAATGTGGAATAGATAAGTGGGTGAAATCTGTATAAATTCATAGGATGGTTGGATTGAGTTGGAAAAGGGTGGAAAAATACTATGAAAAAATATGGGAGTATAACAGCACCTCAAACATCACTGCACCTGCTCACTCTTACATATTGTAGCCACCTGCTCATACACTACTGTTGGTTCCATGCCACCATCCTTGCCATATGCCCATGCTTGCATACTTGCGCATTGCACCTCACACCTCACACCTCCTGCTTACATGTTGCACTCAGCCACTTTAGTGTACATATACTAATTGTACAAGCTTACATTAGTTTGAATATGTACATACCCATAGGTATACCCTCCTAGGGGTATATCCTGGATACTTTTTAAAAAATCTGCACAGTACAAGACCTGTGGGGCAGGTATGATTTTATGGTGGGTGTGGGTATGGGTATAGTTCTTGATACCTCAGGTTTCATCCATGTTAGTCCCTAGTTTTCTCATGGTAGTATTGTTGTTTGTAGCATTGTTAGTGTCAAATCTAAAGTGAGTCACAATCAGTAGACATCAGTGTTACATGTATGGGTAGAGACTTAGCTGTTGAGCACACTCAAAAGTAGTGTGAGAGACTAATAAAAATCCAGTCTCACCATCCATGCAAGGATTCATGGAGGGCTAGAATATACATGTAGATTGCATAGAACTAGCCAAGGAGATACAAGTACAAGGATCACATTTAAATTGTTGTGCTTGGCCTGAGTAGGGATGAGTGCAAACCTAGTGAACAGGTAACTAGGATGAAGGGCTGAATACCTTCAGAACAAGGGGTGTTATCCAGAGGGTCTTCCTGTGGAGCAAGGGCAAAGGATGCTAAGGGTCTTCCTGCAGTGATGAAGGGACTTCCAGTCAAGAAGAAGTTCTTGCTGGTGGACAAGGAGCAAAGGCTAAGGACCAAAGCAGTAAATTGCTAAGGTATGCTAGGTAAGTCTAGCTTAAGGTACATGGCTAGACAACAAGGGTTTATATACCTATCTGAGAGGTGCACAGACCAGCTACTATGTAAGGGAGAAGAAGAGGGAAGACAACAAGATGTCCAAGTTGGATCAGATAAAGGCATAAGCAATAATGACAAGAGTGTCAGGAAAGGAAAAGGAAGTCCAAGTTGGATTGGACAAGGACTAAGGGAAAATGACAAAGGGTCCAGCCAGTCATACAATGAAGTAATAAGAGATACATAAGTAGCAACAATGAGAAAAGGAGATAGAAGGAATAAAAGGGGCAAATCATAACATAAATACTCCAGTAGAGCTGTACTCATATGAAAAAGACTGTGGGAGAATCCCAGGTGGAGAATCTGGGTAAACACAGCCACAGTAAAGAGATATAGCTGTGGGAGAGAAGCATCCATGACAGAGGATGTGTAAGGCCCAAAGAGGAATGTAGGTGTAAACTGCCTAAAAGAGAAGTGGCAGTTTACAAGAAATACAATTCATAGTATAACTCATCTGGCAATGGGTAAAAGGGGAATGCTGGATAAGCTGTATTATCCACCCACTGGTAATTGTAGATGCCATACCTAAGATAGAGCTGATGTGTAGAATGAAGAGAAAGTGGTAAGCCATATAGAGAAGAAATGAAATAGTACAGCCAATGTCAAGGTTGTTCATAGCACAGAGTGGGCATAATGGGACAGACTAGGACAGTGTTGACCAAGGATGTGACAGATGCTTGGTGTTATCCAGACTAACCCAGTTCAGCTGACAAAGTAGATTAAGATCCATAGAGTGTGACACCATATCCCAGGATAGGATAGGTTGGGACATATTGTATGTATCTTGGGTAGGTCTTTGTCATCTCAGCTAAGCCCAAAGGTCAGTTTGCTGATCCAGGTACTATCTCTATAGCTCTAAGTGTTTTGCAATCTCATGTTTGAGTACAGGCCAGCTTGTGCATCAGTGTGTTCTTAAGTTACTTATCAAGAATGAATGGCATAAAACATAGTAAGGCATACATATATGTAGTATATGAGAAAGGACATATATTGTGAATCTGGCTTTTAGAAGCTGAAAAGTTTTCATAGACTATAAGCAAGCCAGAGTATAGATTCCAAATGCCAAATAATTGGCATTATGCTACATGACATAGGTCAACATGATAAGTGATGTATATCTGACTTCTTACAAATGTGATACTGTGAAATGAAAGCCAATAGAAGTTCAACCCTTTGATCCTTATTACTAGCATTCTTGTATGGAATAAAAAGCCTCTTGATGTTCTTAGCTACCTGAGTAGACATCCCAGATGCTTTATATCTTTGTACAGCAGTAGAAAAGGGATCATTGATGTTATCCTGCATGAGGGTGAAGGACAATTCAAAGAGCAATATGAGATCTATTGGAAAAGATATAAAAATGATGATATTGGTGATCAAATATTATACCAATGCCTTTGTGTAAGGTCTTTTTCCAGGTGTGAAATTGATTGCCCTAAATACCAACAATATTAATATGTTCAGATAATAATAAATGTATACATGCCATTGACATTTCAGGTATTTCTTGTAGATCAATCTAAAAGATGTGTCCTTGTATTAACAAACATATCAAATTGA
>JBBPLV010001231.1:0-10754 GCA_038089975.1 Boletellus ananiceps | reverse complement strand
AGGTCTGGGAGGTCTGGGGTTCTAGAGGTTCTGTGATGTTCTGTGGCTATAGT
The DNA here is from genome assembly GCA_038089975.1 of Boletellus ananiceps. Lineage (NCBI taxonomy): Eukaryota > Fungi > Basidiomycota > Agaricomycetes > Boletales > Boletaceae > Boletellus > Boletellus ananiceps. The sequence continues at coordinate 10,701 of JBBPLV010001231.1, read as the reverse complement.
GAGTGTTCTGTGGCTGTCTGTGGAGCTCTGTGGGATTTTTGGTGGTTTGCTGATGCACTAAGAAAAATCAGCCCTGGGCCTGGACCCCCACCTGCCAACAAGCCTTCTCCGCTCTTAAAGATATCTTCACTGCTCAGCCAGTCCTACACCTCCCTGACCTCTCTGCCCCTTTTGCCATCTCCACTGATGCCTCTAAACATGCCTTGGGAGCTGTCCTCATGCAATGAGATGCAAATCACAATTGGCGCCCCTGTGCCTACCTATCCCAAATATTTGGACCTGCTGAATGCAATTATGATATCTATGACTGCGAACTGTTGGCAGTAATGCGCGCTCTCGACACTTGGTGACATTACCTCTTAGGTCATGCGCACCCCATACTGGTCCTCACTGACCACCAAAACTTGACCTACTTCCGCCAACCCCAAAAACTCAACCGACGACAAGCTTGCTGGTTATTGGAGCTCTCTAATTTTGACCTCCAATTCTTCCATGTCCCCAGTGCCTGTCTCTCCGCCCCAGATGCCCTATCCCACTGCCCTGACCACATCCCCCCAGAAGACTCGGACAATGAGAATCTCACACTTCTTCCCCCTTCCCTCTTCGTTAACCTCATTGATGCCAAATTATTCTCCAAGGTGGCGACGTCCTCCTCCTCTGATCCCCTCGTCCTGGATGCTCTCCATGCCCTCCCAGGTGAACTCCCTGCCAAGCTCCACTCCCAACTTTCCGATTGGAAGTTTGATGCTGGCGTCCTTACCTTTCAGGGCTGCGTCTATATCCCAGCTGACTCTGACCTATGCCGTACGGTGGTGTCCCACCACCACGATCACCCTACTGCAGGGCACCCAGGCGCCCTTAAAACTCGTCAGCTTGTTGCCTCAGAGTTCTGGTGGCCGGGCTTAGCCTCCTTTGTTCGGCAATATATTGCTGGCTGTACTACCTGCCAGCAACACAAAGCAAATACTCACCTCACTCACCCCCCACTCTCCCCCATTCACTCCACTGCCACCTGCCCCTTCCAGCAGGTGTCCTGTGATCTTATCACCAACCTCCCTGTTTCCCACGGTTTTGATTCCTTGTTGGTTGTGGTTGACCATGGCCTTACTAAGGGGGTAATTCTCTGCCCTACCAAGAAAACTGTGGATGCAGCAGGAATTGCCACCCTCTTTTTCACCTCAGTATACAAATGGTTTGGCCTCTATGACAAAATCATATCAGACAGAGGACCACAATTCGCCTCCTCTTTCGCCAAAGAACTTGGCAAACTCCTGGGATACAAACTTGCCCTCTCCACCACCTACCATCCCCAAACCGACGGAGAAACCGAGCAGGTCAATCAGGAGGTTGAAACGTATCTCCGCATCTTTTGCAATGCCAACCCGGCAGCCTGGACCAAATACATCACTCTGGCCGAATTCACACACAATCACTGCCCCCATTCTGTCACCAACCAATCCCCCTTCTATCTCATGATGGGATACGAACCCTGACCCTTCCCTACATTAATCTCCGAAACTTCTATTCCCGCAGTCAAATCACAACTTAAACTTCTCACCGCAGCATGAGAAGAAGCCCTCGCAGCTCACGAGCTTGCTCGCCAGACAATGAAAGCACGCAACTGGAAGGTCTTCAAACCTTTCAAAACAGGAGACAAAGTCTGGCTAGAAGGACAGAACCTAAAACACTCCCTACCCAATCCCAAGTTTGCTGCCAAATGAGAAGGACCTTTCACAATCACTGTGGTGTTATCCCCCATCACCTACAAACTCCGCCTTCCAAAGGCATGGAAGATACACAACACGTTCCATGCTTCTCTTCTATCTCCTTATCTCGAGAACCCCGTCTATGGGTGGAACTATCCAGCTCCACCACCTGATCTCATAGATAATGAGGAACGCTATGAGATTGAGAAGATTCTTCGGCACAAGGGTGCTCCTTCTCACCAAAGATACCTGGTCCGATGGAAAGGTTACTCCGCAGAGGAAGACTCATGGCTTCCTGAAAAGGAATTTGCTCACACCAAGGAGGTCCTCCAGGACTATAAAGACTCCCTCCGTCAAGACAACCTTCCAGTTCTGCCTGAACAACAACCACCACCTTCACGACCATGGACCTATCCCACATCCCCACTGCCGCTCTCCCCTTCATCTCCAACGGTGCACAGATTTATAGCCCATCCCCCGTCACAGATGCCCTCCTTGATGCTGCCCTCCTTGACTCACGCCTCATCACCACCCTTGACCGCGTCATCGATTCCACCTCTCCCCTCGGTTTCCTTTGGGAGACCTATACCCATCATATGGCGATGCGCAACACCATCATAGCCCTTTCTGACTTCACCCCCACCAACCCTGCCATCCGAGCCCACCTTCTCTTTCTCCAGCGCTCAGATCTACATCTCCACAACACCCTCCTTGCGGCCATGAGCCAGCTAGGATTAGGAGGGGCCATTGACCACATAGATGAAACACTCCATTCCTTCGGGAATGAAAGCCCCACTCTTCCCCAAACCATCACCTTTGCCGACCCTGCCTCCCCAGACTCATGAAACACGGCCCAAGACAACTCCCCCATCGCAGACTCCCATGAACGTTACTGGCAAGCCTGCCTGCACTGCCATTGCCTCAGTCATAACAAGCTTTATTGCAAGCGCTACACTTGCCCCGGCTGTTCCAACACCACCCCAGGCCACACCCTCGCCAACTGCATGGGCCCCCATCACAGTCCTTGTTCCCCCACCCCCTCGGACACTGACAACTCCTCCTGCTGGGGTACACCCTCTCCTCCTCCTCGCTTCCACCCATACCGATGTGAACTACACTCCCAGGGAACATCCCCTCACCCACAACCAATTTCCCTGCTGTTTTCCCCCATAGCCACTCCAGATCTGTTCACCCCAGAGTCTACTCTCAGCGAATTTTCCCCCACAGTTGCCCTTAACTCCCAAATCTCAGTCACCCACTTCACCCCTGACGTACCCCACTATGATCCCATGGACCCTCGGGTTACCGTCATGGAATACATGGGTTTTGAGATTAACGAGTGGGTCTGCCCCATGGGACTACCTGAATGGCCCACCATCCAATTCATGCTCCATACCCATCGTATGGGCAACCACTCACCCGACCCCGATGAGACTGTCTCTACAGATTTCCAAACCCTCCGACGGGGGATGCGTTTCCTCACCAACTACGAATTAGTCAACCGCGACCCTTTTCACTAAGATCTGGGGATCTCAGGGATACAAAGGGGGTAATGTTATGATTCCTTATCCACCCCCTATCTTTTTCCTTATCTCTGATTCACTTTTCCTTATCTCATCTTCGAATCACAATGACTCATTATGATTCATCTTGACTCATTCCTTATCTCTGACTCACGATGACTCATCGTGACTCACTATGACTTCTCTTGACTCCATGATTACCCCATTTGTACATGCACAGCTTGGTCTGTGCACCGCCCCAGCACCTATATAAACCTAGCTACAAGTACCATGTACCCTACGCTAGTCTTACTTGAATCCAGCCTATCATCTCAGAACCCCCGGACCTCTTGGTCATACCCAGAACCCCTAGGAGCAGCCTTGTCCTCTCCTAGTTGCGGTCACACCGAATCCTTGACCCCTCAAACAGCTTCTCGAGTCTACGCTCGTTGCTACCAGCACCAAGCATAACAACACACTGTCAGAGTCAACAGCCTTCTTGAAGGAGGCTATAGATGACTTGAATCAATCTTCACAGATCTGGTCAGTAACACATCTCTGACTGCCCTGCAAATCATGGACAGTTGGCACAAGAGCTGTGGACACTCCATCAATGGCACTAATCACTGGAATCTATATGCAAAATACCTCACAAAAAACAAAGCGCAGGAGCAGCAAAGGTGAGGACTTCCTGTTGAGACTCCAAGTGCATATGATCAGGTCTATTGTTTCATTGTCATTGATGCTGTTTACAGTCACACCCAGTGTTCGTGGCCAGCTTTATGCAAAGTTCAGGGACAAAAATCAAAACATGTAGTAGAAAATGTTAGAAATCCATGACACAATCAAGATGTTGGATGGCTTGCCCCAGACTGTTGCCCAGTGGACTAATTTGTTCAACAAAATATCCAAGAAGCTAACAACTTTGGTGAGTTGTTCAGCATGATTTGAACCTGCCCATCTAAGGTGTTCAATCAGCTGGAGATGGCAGCTGCCAAGCATGGTTTTGAGGCTGCTGTCATAATCTGTGACAACACTATCAACCAGGATGCTTCACTTGGTTTCGCTCACGCCACTCCCAGGGCAAGGGAATTTTTTCAGACTCATTGTCATGCTGACAATGACACTATGATCAGGCATTTGAAGGTGCACATATAGTATGTATCCTTTTTTTCCTGCTGTGGTGTTACTTATTTGTACATGTCATAGTAATTGTGTGTCTTTGGAAGTAGTTGATGATGCATTCAGTGAACCTGGTGATAGGGCAAGTGATGGACATGAACAGCCAGGTCATGCAAGTTCAATGGTGGCTGCACCAGTTCTGGCTTCCTGTCATGTAAATGAGACAGATCTGACACATTCATCCTTGAACCCTCCAGCTGAGGAAGGTTTGATGTCAGAGGCTGATATGATACCATACATCAAGAGGTCAATCAAGAACCTCTGCAGTAAATCAAGATTTACTTTCATATTTTATCTTTCATGCTCACTGATTAATAGAGTCTGTCAAAGGTGAGTTAGCAGTGTTCAAGGGAAGCTCCTTCCCTTGGACTGGCCTTGTCCCAATCCTTGCAAACTTGCATTTGGTAATCACTGGGTGGCCAGTGACTGTGCCCATGCTGGGTGAACATAATACTCACAAAGCAAAGGGTGTCACCATCCTCAAGAAGGGGGAGCAATGCAACCTCTATAGTGCACTCAAGAGCAAAGAAATCATGATTCATAAGGTTGAAGAGAAGGCTGAGCAACATGAGTTGTTTATTTACTTTCTGAGGTAGCCTGAGCTGGTTGTTCTGTAGGAGCACTTGTGCAACCAAAGTCACCTGTGATAATCAGTGCTCCTCCACCTTTGGATCACAAGTTAGTGAATGCCCAATGGATCTATGCTGACTGCAGTATTGATTTTGACAGACCTACATGCCTCCCATGCATTGATGTCAGGTTATGCATCAAGCGCAAGCCCACCTGCACCCCACTTGCCATGGATGATGACCCAATTGTCATTAGTAGTGGAGATGACTCAAATTCTCACATATCCAGCAAGGGTATTGGATGGCCTGCTAAGGGTGTCAAGCAGAAAGCACAGTCCAAGGCCCTAAAGAAGGGTCTTGAGGATTCGATTCTGGACTTGTCTTCTGATGATGAAGCTGCCATCCCTCTGATCACTGCTGTCCAAGAAGATTGTCTAGACCTTGGTCTTTGCAAGCAAAATGGAACAGAGTTGGATTCTGGGCATCCTAGCAAAAAATGGGCTTCCAATGATGCCAAGGGGAAAGCATGCGCAGTCTCCATGCAAATGTTTCTGGACATGGACTTGCCTGAGAGTGACAGAACTCTCAGTGATGCCACCATTAAAGGTAAAATTTCAAGCAATGTTAAGCATGAGTAGTTATTGATTTATTGATCATGTAGTGACAGGATCTAGTCAGCAGCATGATGTGTTCTGTGCACCTCCAGGATATTTGAGGCCTGCCACCCCCATGTCCCATGACTTGCAAAGAGCCTTGGATGCCATGGCTCTTCCTTCACCCTCTCCCAAGAGGAACACACGTTTTCAGTCACTGGCTAAGCCCCTCCTGGCTGACACTTCTGACTCTGCAGCAGCAGATGCACTTCCTGCACCCCCTGTCACCTTGCTGACTGCACCTTGCACATCATCTGCTTTGCCCATCCCAACTGTGTCTCCATCTGCCTCCCCCACACCAGCTATACTGCCTTTGCCTTCTGCACCTTCTGCACCCATCATGTCTTCTGCACCCTCCCCATGCTCATCATGCCTTCTTGTCTGTCTGTTGTGTCCTCAGAACTGCTGGCTGCACCTTCCATGTCATCTGCTTTCCCCATGCCGACTGCACCACCTGAACTATCTGCCTTTCCAGCACCAAGTGGACCACCTTTACCTTCCATCTCCCCTGTGCTCATTCTGTCCTCTGCACCCCCTCCTACACCTGTCGTGCTATCTGGTCCACCCATCGTGCCCCCCAAACCTCATGTCCTTTACTGCAAGTATGTCGTAGGGGAGCAGGATGAGTGGGCAGATCAACCTCACCACCAAGTTGGAGGTGGTTATCCATATCAGGCCCAGTAGCCATACTTTTCTTATCTGCATGGAATGTACATGGATCCTGTCTTTCTGGATCCACAAGGCATGTATGAGGGCTCCCATGATCCTTGCTATGGCAATGTATCATATCCAGACCTGATTCCCTTTGGTCCATCACTTCCTAGCCCTTCTCATCAGCATTGCAGCCTACCCCTCAATGAGCCTCAGTACCCACCTAGCAAAGGTAAGATGTAGAAGAAGTCAATAAATTGGCCCATCATATCATTTCTTGAAGTTCTCGTGTTGACTCAGTTTCAATTGCATATTGAAGATTTCTACAGTATCTATCTTAATATGTAGATATCTTGCCTTGAATGAATTGATTGAAGTATTACATATCTACCACATTCAGACAAGGAGAACAAGCAATCCATCAAAAATGTTCAAGAAATCATCAACTTGTGATGGACACAACAAAGACTATGGAAAACATAGCCGAGGAGACAAATAGAGTAGTATACATCGAGATCGCTTGGATTGGCAGGATCAACATGCAAAGAACAACCAACAGGAGGGTCTAAGCCTATGGATTTGTGTGAAGATCAATAGCCAAGAATAGAATGTTTGCCTACAAACATAGTGGGGTAGCAGAGACTCGGGGAGATGCACAGTTACAAAAATAGAGATTGGCATGCAAAGAACAACCAACAGGAAGGTCTGAACCTATAGATTTGTGTGAGGATTGATAGCCAAGAATAGAATGTTTGCCTACAAACATAGTGGGGTAGCAGAGACTCAGGGAGATACACAGTCACAAAAATAGAGATTGGCATGTAAAGAACAACCAACAGGAAGGTCTGAACCTATAGATTTGTGTGAGGATCAATGGCCACGAGTGAAACACTGTCACAAACATAACAGAGTGGTAGAGATCCAGTGGGATACATGGTCATGAAAATAGTAGTGCAGTCAACACAATGGAAGGAAAATGGAAGCCTCTACAAAAGAAAAAAACAAACAAATGAATACAACAAGATTAGTGAGATTGACATGCAAAGAACGACCAACAGGAAGCTATGAATTTGCATGAGGATTGATAGTCAAGAATGGAATGTTGCTATGAACACAGCAGAGTGGTGAGATTTAGTGAGATGTGCAGTCACGAAAATAGTAGTGTGTTCAACAGAAAAAAGAAGTCTCACAAAGAAAAAATAATGGCAGACATCAACAACATGATCAGAGAGGAGCACTGTGAGCCCTTGCAAGGATTTGGGAGCAGGCTTTGAAGCTGCATGGTGCAAAACAAGTGCTCTACAAGAGCCTTGCACGTGGGACACATGAGGTCCATGCAAGCCCCTATGGAATGGCCTTGTGGACACTTGAGTGTCCTCTGGGCTATAAATATATCATAGAGGTGGGGAGGGTGGGAGGGGATGTCTGAGAGACTGCTTTTTGCTGTAGGTGTCAATAGGTCTACAAATGGATTGGGGTTCGAAAAAAGTACTGCCAAGGGTGGAAAGTCCCTGGTGACCCACTAGCTGGTATCTCCAGATGTAACCCTCACAACATGTTCATGTGCATACTATGTCAGGTAAAGCTGTTGATCATTGATCATTGATCATCACCTGCACAGACGACGTGTTAATCCATGTGTCCTACATTTGGATAATAACTCTGAGTATGTTGCCTCATATGTGCAAAGCCTACTGAAGGTGAACTTTCTGATATAATTTGTGGCCTCTTAGCCAGATATGTCCCAAGTAGACACATGTAGTGGAATAATCTCATCCCATCATTGTGGTGCACGAGTGTGCAGAACTTCTCATTGCCTGTTGCAAAGCACTGATCGTGTTTGCAAATAGTTTTGTATAAAGAACATACACCTCTCTCATGTCACTGTGCCTGCCTCTCATAGCCACAGGTCCCATAGGTGATGTTGGTTGACAGATAAGCTTATTTTTGAGCTTTTCTGGGTATGCTCTCTGGGTCACCTCGTCTCTGCTTCTGCTTGATCGTCTCTCTGCATGACCCAAGGTGTCACACAAGGTGAGACATTGCTGTCAGTGGGCTTACTGCTATTAGTGCTGCAACTTCATCTCGGCCAGTGCCTCCTGGACTTTGTTTTTGCACTTTGCTGAGTTAGGCCTGTTACAACATGTATAGTATAACATACAGCATATGTAGCAAACACATAATGTGCCATCTCACTACAAACAACAGCAAGGAGTCAGACTCTGCAGGTAGGCCCCTTATGTGTATGGGAGAGCAAGTCTGCAATGGACTAAGGTGATGTTTCTGATTCCTAGCCTCAATCTTGTCATGTCTACCACATGACAGAAAAAAGCCTTGATAATGATCAATAGTCAGTCTCAAGCACAGCCACTAGTTGGCCAATTAGCATGACATACAGACTTGCTATAGTAGTAAGGTTTAGGCTCCCACTCAATTTCACACTTCTGCTGGTTGTTGCCATGCCTACCATCAACACTGACAATACTGATTAAGAGTCTGTATGGTTAGTTAAAAACCATGGTTTTTCACCTGTACTTTTTCACCCTGGTATTTTCAGCCAAGATGCCAGTGGCTTAGTGATCTGTATAGTACTATACTCTGTTTAGAATTGAGAATCCAAGTAGAATGCTACTTCATGATATAGCAAACTTCATGGGCAACTCAATGCTCAACTTAGATAGAGATGGCAGTGAAGATGCTCAATATGGGGAGTAGTTACCATCATGATCTTACATGACAATTTCCTGATACCTCCAGATTCTTGTAAAGAGGACAATATACTTTACAACAGACTTTGGGCTATAATCCTTCAGCAGCAATGCCAGATCATCCAAACAATTGGGATTGTAGGTGTTGCTATTGGAGAGATTGTTGTCCAATCTGCCAGTGTATTAGAGTGTGTTCTTCTCTGCTCTGCTCCAGTCAGTCAGAGGTGTGGATGGAAGGGGTGAGATGGATGAGAGGGGTCTGGAAGGTCAGAGATGTCAGAGGTGTCAAGGATGTTGGTCTCAGCAATGCAGGGTGGCATGCTGTACCCTTGCACACTCTCAGTCCTCTGAGGTTGGAGGTCAAACAGAGGAGGATGGAGATGTTGGAGATGGAATCTGATGGAGGCAGACTGAGGAGGGAAGAAAAGAAGATGACTAGAATTGATATTCAGACTAAGTAATACAGGAGGTAAGTATGAGCTTGTATACTTCAGAGTCCAAGGCTATGTACAACAGAAGGCAGAGATGGAAGTCAGAGAGGACCAATGCCAGATCACTAATGAGGTATGGAACTAAGGTAAAGAGGCAATGTCCAGAACTGGCAATAGGAAATACTGGCTATGAGTACAGATGTCAGAGATCAGAGATATACAGAGATAACAGAATGTATGTATGGAGATAAGATAAGATGTCAGAATGGAGTCAGAGAATACATACAGAGTCAAAGATAGAGGTATTGGATTAGAGGGAGGGGCAGAGGATCAGAAGTAGGGGTCAGACTGACATGGGATGTGACACAGTGTCTTAGAGCAAAAAATCCTGATTCCATATCATATGTTGATTCTCACCAGTTCTGGCTGGGTGCAAGAACTATTGAGCAGCCATTCTGAATGAATTTGCTGTGAACTTGGTGTTCACAAGTCCATCTTTGAAATCCTCATCATAGAACTCAAGGACTTTGGATTCCATGACTTGAGGCATGTCAAGCTTGAGAAACAACTTGCAATTTTTCTTTACACCTGTGTGACAGGTTTGACACTATGATATACTAGGGAGTGATTTCAATGATCAAATAATCTGCAGACTGGTCTAACAACATAACATTTTGATGACACCTTTTCCATGGTTCTTGAGCAATGATTGGTTCGCCTGTGACCAAAGGAATGGAGTTGCCAACAGATGCTACTATACCCTTTTATATTGTCTGCGCAGAGGTCTGCACAGACTTTTCTTGCAGCCAATGAGGGCAGGTGTGGATGATGGCATGGCCAGTCATATTGGGAAATACCATCATTGATGGATTGGCAAGGGCTGGGATGTAAGTTGGACAATTCACTTTCATGGAGCATGCAGTGCCAGGGAAGAATGTTGTGGTGCATCAGGCAACACATCTTGATATGCGGTTGCATGGCGCAATGTGAGGTTGCAGTCGCCAATGTGTGACGTGGCGTGTTTATGTTCACTTGATTCGGAAGGGGTTCGTGTCCATACTAAACTATGTCGGCAGAACCTGATATCAAGGAACCAAACGAAGCATTCGAGGTTTACGAAAGACGCCGCTTGGCCGTCTACAACTCGACCCTACAAAATTGATAACGGCCATACCGCTCAAGGCATCAGGTGGTCTGCATAGCATGACCAAGGATCGATGGTCAGTGCAATCCGACGATAGGGGGATTTCGGGAAACCGACTCGATGAAGATCGGTTGGTCGGAAAGTTGTCTGATGAG
>JBBPLV010001230.1:0-10754 GCA_038089975.1 Boletellus ananiceps | reverse complement strand
ATTGCACATTACTATGTTTGAGGGTGTAATTTGCTGACCTGAGTATCAGGTTCACAAAGGTTCGAACCAGTTCGAACTAGTTCTCTAGTATAGAGTAAAGCCTGAACCTGAACCTGAACTGAACCTGAACCTTGGAGTTCAGTTCAGAGGTTCAGGTTTGAACCTAGGTTTAGAACTGAACTTTGGCAACCCTAGGGGTGACCAGGGGTTGTCGGAGCCAATGGCATCCTGCCAACCGTCATCCAGATCATCTGGGTTGTCAGGGTCATCGCCCAGATCAGGCTTATCACCTCCAGAAGGGGCGGGTGTGCCAGAGGGAGGCTGCTGGGCGTGACCAGGATGGGAGGGAGTAGGGGTAGTCCTGCCATCTGTAGGCAAAGGACTCTGATGCACTGGGAATGAGAGGAAGTTCCTGGAGCCGGGCATAGGAGGAGGTGCGTCAGTACGGGGGTTAGCACAAGACTGCACATGAGTTTGGATGATATGACTCATAGCGAGAGTATGAATGAACACACAAGTGTGAGTTTGAATATACTGTTAAGTCCAGTTCCTCTCTGCTCTACTCCGGTCAGTTGGAGGTGTAGGAGGGGACAAGACTAGGGGACAAAGGGGACAGAGTGGTGAGGACGATGGCTTCAGTGATGTGGAATTGCATGCTGTGCCCTTGCATGTTTGTGTCCTCGTATTTCGGAGGACAGAGGAGCATAGTTGTCAGAGACAGAATCTGATGAAATAACTGTGGAGTAGGAAAGAGGAGACTAATGTGATATTTGAACTAAGGAGTTACAGCGAGGAGTACTGAGTTTATATACAGAGTGTGGAGGCATATTACTAACAGAGATATGTATGATTGGTAAAGAAGAGATCAGTAAGCTGGAATGCAAGTGAAAGTACTTCAGAGCTGTGCTTCATGTAGAGAACACAGCCTGCAGGTGAAATCTAAGAGCAGAGCTAACTAAATGGAGGTAAGAGAAATGGAGAGACAAAAGGAGAAATGAGATAGGAGTCCGATAGTGTACAGAAAGTGTCTAAGGTAGAAACGAACCAGAGTTCGAGTGGACATGATCTGGAGGACTGGAGTGGACTTGGGATATGACACTGTACTGGAAGGCTCAGCCTCTATAGAAGAAGTTGAGGAAGAATCCACCATCAGGAAGCTAGGACAGGAAGCCCTTGGGCAGGATTTTTGAAACAAGGGTCTGTGTCGATGCCAGCTCTCTCTACCACCATTCATAGTGTTCTCAAGAAATGAAATTCCTTGTATCTACCCATTAAATTGATCATTTCCCCTCTCACTATGAAAGCTGTCGACACCACCGCCATCCTCAATTCTGGTGCCCAAATCAATTGCATCGACTGGGACTTCACCAAATGATATAACATCCCCATCCAACCTGTGACTAAACCATTCCTCATTAAAAACACCAACTCAACCACTAATTCCACATGTTGATATGAAGCAATCCTCTATACCCAGATTGGCAGCATTACCCAACATATTGCGTTCTATGTCATCAATGGAGGACAAGAAAACATTATCCTTGGCTATCCTTGGCTCCACACCATGGAACCTACCATTGACTGGAAAGCAGGAAGGGTCATAATTCTCCTCCAAAGGGACCAATCCTCTCTCCTTGACCAAGTCCACTGCAATCACCAGAACATTTACATGACCAAGAACACACAGTCAACACCCCTTCTGTTTCCTGTTAATCCTTGTAAGGGAAACCATCCTTCCAGTGGAAGAACTCTCTGGTTTCCATCATTACAACAAAACCGAGGATGCTGATGCCTTTGTGGTCCATGCCCATGACAGATATGTCATCAACCGCATCATGTGCTGCAGATCTTGCTTTGTGAACACTCAGGTAATGGCCCAAATCAACAAACTCACTTTATTCACTGAGCTGGCCATCCAAGCTGAGCTTGCAAAGCCCAAAAAGGCACTCCAACAAGCATATGCTGAATTTGCTAAAGTTTTTAGCAAAGAAGCCACAGATCACGTACCCCCTTCACGCCCCTATGATCATGCCCTAAACCTCAAAGAGTCCTTTGTCCCAAAGATTGGGAAGTTATACCCCCTCTCCCTCACTGAATGAGAAGTGGCTGATGCCTTCATCAACAACAACCTTGCTTCTAGAAAAATCCAGCCATCTAAGTCCCCTCAGGCATCTCCCTTCTTCTTTGTCAAGAAAAAGGATGGCAGCCTTTGCCCCTGCCAGGACTATAGGTATCTCAATGAACATACCATTTGAGATGCTTACCCTCTCCCCCTCATCTCAGACCTCATTGATTAACTCAAGGAGGCCAAAATGTTCACTAAGTTTGACATTCAGTGGGGATACAATAATGTACGAATCAAAGAGGGTGACCAATGGAAGGTAGCCTTCATCACCCATAGAGGACTGTTCAAGCCAATGGTCATGTTCTTTGGCATGACCAACTCCCCCCCCACCTTCCAGTGATTCATGATGGACACATTCCATGACATGATCACTGAGGGATGGCTCATTATCTACATGGACAACCTTCTCATCTACTCTGATGATGACCCTATCATCCACCAAGCACATGTTAAACAGGTTCTCCAACAAATAGTTGACTTGGACCTCTACCTGAAGCTGGAGAAATGTACTTTCCACGTTCAAGAAGTTGATTACCTTGGCCTCATTATAAAACCAGGTTCCCTCACCATGGACCCCACCAAGGTTGCTGGCATTGCGGACTGGCCCACTCCCCAGAAAGTCAGGGATATTCGATCCTTCCTTGGCTTCACCAATTTTTACCATCGCTTCATTCCCCACTACTCTGACATTGCATGCCCCCTCCTTGACCTCATGAAGAAAAACCAGCCCTGGGCCTGGACTCCCTCCTGTCAGCAAGCCTTCACCTCTCCTAAGGACATCTTCACCGCCCAGCCCATCCTTCAACTCCCTGACCTCACTGCCCCCTTTGCCATCTCCACCAACACCTCTAAGCATGCTTCTAGAGCAGCCCTCATGCAACAAGATGCCACCCTTGACTGGTGACCATGTGCTTACTTGTCACAAATATTTGGCCCTGAAGAATGCAATTATGACATTTATGATTGGCAGCTGTTGGCGGTTATGTGCACCCTGGACACTTGGTGGCATTACCTCTTGGGTCATGCTCACCCTATACAGGTTTTCACCAATCACCAAAACCTGACTTACTTCCACCAACCTCAGAAACTTAATTGTCACTAGGCCTGTTGGCTATTGGAGCTCTCCAACTTTGATCTCCAACTCTTCCATGTCCCTGGTGCACGTCTCTCCACCCTGGACGCCCTTTCTCATCATCCTGACCACATTCCCCTTATGGATTCCAACAATGAGGACCTCATGCTCCTTTCCCTGTCCTTCTTTGTGAACCTCATTGATACTGAATTATCCTCCAAAGTTGCAGCATCCTCCTCCTCTGACCCCCTCATCCTTGATGCCCTCCATGCCCTTCCTGGCAAACTCCCTGCCAAATTCCACTCCCAGCTTTCCAACTGGAAATTTGATGCTGGCATCCTCACCTTTCAGGGTCATATTTATGTCCCTGCCAATGCAGACCTCTGCCAATCCATTGTCTCCTGCCACCATGACCACCCCACCACAGGTCACCCCAGCATCCTCAAAACTCGTCAACTCATTGCCTTGGAATTCTGGTGGCCTGGCCTGGCCACCTTTGTCCACCAATTTGTTGCCGGCTGTGCTATTTGCCAGCAACACAAGGCCAACACCCACCCTACCCATCCCCCACTATCCCCTATTTGCTCCATCACCACCCACCCCTTCCAGTAAGTGTCCTGTGATCTTGTCACTGACCTCCCTGTTTCCTACGGTTTTGATTCTTTATTGGTCGTGGTCGACCATGGCCTTACTAAGGGGGTGATTCTCTGCCCTACTAAGAAAACAGTAGATGCTACAGGAATTGCTACCCTCTTTTTCGCTTCCATATACAAATAGTTTGGCCTTTACAACAAAATCATATCGGATAGAGGACCACAATTCACCTCCTCCTTCACCAAAGAACTTGGCAAACTCCTTGGATATGAACTCGCCCTCTCCACCACCTACCACTCCCAAACTGATGGTGAAACTGAGTGGATTAATCAAGAGGTCGAAACATACCTCCATATCTTTTGCAATGCCAATCCAGCAGCCTGGACTGAATATATCACTCTCATCGAGTTCACACATAATCACCACCCTCATTCCGTCACCAACCAATCCCCCTTCTATCTCATGATGGGATACAAACCCCGACCCTTCCCTACATTAATCTCCGAAACTTCCATTCCTGCAGTAGAATCATAGCTCAAACTTCTTACTGTAGCATGAGAAGAAGCCCTTGCAGCTCATGAGCTCACTCGTCAGACAATGAAAGCACGCGACTGGAAGGTTTTTAAACCCTTCAAAACTGGAGACAGAGTTTGGCTGGAAGGATGGAATCTAAAATGCTCCCTACCCAATCCTAAATTTGCTGCCAAGCAAGAAGGACCTTTCATGATCACTGCCGTACTTTCCCCCATCACCTACAAACTCCGCCTTCTCCAAGCATGGAAGATACACAACACATTCCATGCCTCCCTTCTCTCCCCTTATCTCAAGAACCCCATCCACGGGCAGAACTACCCTGCTCCACCACCTGACCTCATAGATAATGAGGAATGCTACAAAGTTGAGAAGATCTTTCAGTATAAAGGTGCTCCTTCTCACCAAAGATACCTTGTCTGGTAGAAGGGTTACTCTGTGGAGGAAGACTCATGGCTTCCCGAAAAGGAATTCACTCACATCAAGGAAATCCTCCAGGACTATAAGGACACTCTCTGTTGATGATGACCTCCCAGTTCTGCTTGAACAACGATCACCATCACCACCATGGACACCTTCCACATCCCCACTGCCACTCTTCCCTTGATCACCAATGGAATGCAAGTCTATGGTCTGTCCCCTGTTGCTGATGCCCTTCTCAATGCAGCGCTCCTCGACTCCTGTCTCGTCACCACCCTTGACCACATCATTGACTCTACATCCCCTCTTGGTTTCCTTCTGGAAACCTATACCCACCATATGGCAATCCGCAATACCATCATCACCCTCTCTGACTTTACCCCCACCAACCCAGCCATCTGTGCTCACCTCCTCCTCCTCCAATGCTCCAACATCCATCTCTATAACACTCTTCTCACAGCCATGAGCCAACTAGGCCTGGGAGGAGCCATCAATCACATTGACGAAACACTCCGCTCCTTCGGGAACAAAAGCCCTACCCTCCCCCCTACTATCATATTCACAGACCCTGTCTCTCCAGACTCGTGAAACACGGCCCAGGACAACACACCCATCACAGACTCCCATGAGTGATACTGGCAAGCTTGCTTGCACTGCCACTGCCTCAGTCACAATAAGCTCTACTATAAGTGCTACACTTGCCCTGGCTGTTCCCTCACCACCCTGGGTTATACCCTCGCTAACTGCATGGGTCCTCATTGAAGCCCCCGCTCCCCCATCCCCTCCAAAAATTCATCACACTGGGGAACACCCTCTCTCCTCCCTCGTTACCACCCCTACCGATGAGAACTGCACTCCCAAGGAACTTCTCCCCATCCACAACCTGCTTCCCCACCATTCTCCCCAGTTGCCACCCCCAACCTGTCCACCCCAGAATTGACACCAAGCAAATTCTCCCCCACAGTCACTTAGATTCCCATATCACTCCAGTCCTGTTTACACCAGACATACCCCAATACAATCCCATAGACCCACGGGTCACTGTAATGCAATACATGGGTTTCAATATCAACCAATAGACCTGTCCCATGGGAATGCCAGAATGGCCCACCATTGTATTCATGCTCCAAACCCATAAGCAGGGTAATTCTCCAGACCCTGATGTGGATCTCCTCACTGTTGACTTTCGTACCCTCAACCATGGACTGCATTTCTTCACTGATTACAACCTTTATAACCAAGATCGCTTTTGAAGTCTGGGGACTTCATGGATAACATGGAGGTAATGTTACGATTCTAGCTCTCACCCCTATATTTTCTTTCCTTCGACTCATCTCTTATCTCTGACTCACAATGACTTATCGTGACTCATTATGACTCTTCTTGACTTCCTTTGACTCATCATGACTCCACAGTTACCCCATTTGTACATACACAGCTTGCAACCCCAGCACATATATAAACCTAGCAACAAGTACCATGTACCCTAAGCTAGTCTTACTTGAATCTAGCCTCCTTCCTCAGAATCTCCAGGCCTCCTCTGGCCATACTCAGAAACCCCTAGGAGTAGCTTTGCCCTCTCCTAGTAGCAGTCCCATCGAACCCTCGAACCCACAAATGGCTTCTCGAGTCAACACTCATTGCCACCCACACCAAGCATAACAGGATGCAGTACTTGCATAGCACAGATCTGAGGTTGGCGTGGAATATGTTGGTCAGGTAGTGTCCAGGCTTTGAGGAGAAGATGGTGGTGGTGAGGATGGCCACTCTATTGTTCAGCATGAGTAAGATGGTTTTGGGCAATGGGTGATGGTGGAGTTTGATTGCCAATATCATGCCAACGATTTCTGCTTCATACACTGTGTGTTTGGTGTCAGCACCGAGAGCAAATGTCAATTTAGATACTTGTTGCCCATGGTTGTGGAGGATCGCTGCTTCCCCAATCATTCCATTCTGGCCCAACCTGTCAGAGTAGAGGGTGATGTCATCGTGTAGTTCAGCTTTGGTGTCTTGTAGTATTGCTCCTTCCTTTCCGACTGCTATGACGGTTTTGATGGATGACCACTTGAGGCTGTGACATGCTGGGAGGATGGTTTCAAAGGAGCAGGGGTCAAGTGGGAAGACTTGGAGTAGACGGTGCATTGGGTGCTGGTGAAGGGCAAGGAGAATGTGGCGGTGCAAGGGGTGGTGAGTGAATTGCCCATTTACACCATCCTTTCCCTTAACCAAAACTTACAGAAATCTCAGGCTACTATGAAATTTGTGTTTGAGTCACATCTGCTGTACCCTTCAAAGTACCATCACCATCATTACCTCTGAGTCTATTGGTAAATGACTCTGACAGATTCACATTTAAAGATGCCAGCCCATCAGAAAAATGTTGTGTCCTTCAACTGCACCTCTGTAAGATCTGTTGAATGACTTATCACACTTAAATGTCATCTTCAGACATCAATAGGAGGCTTGCCCAAGATGGAGGTGGAGGTAGTAGTGTGATCATGTCTCAACATCTGAATTTGCAGTAAATCCTGAGTGGAATTGAAACCAACCTGCAGAGCGAACATGAGAAGACTGAGGAGATCTGACATGCAAACTTGATGACATTGACCGAGAACTTTGAGTTGCTCGACATGACCATGCACTGTAATGTAGCTCTGCATGCTGTTACAACATGTGATACTACCTACAGTTTGCGGTACCACTCTTCCTTGTTCAGCCCTACTACCTTTCCTTCTTTCTTAGATGATGCAACCTATCTGGTATTCCCCTTGTATCTGCTACCAGATAGGGACACTTAAGTTACTACATTTGGTATGCCCCACTTTCTACTCTCGGACACATAGCCCTCCCACAGCATCATCTCCTTATTGATACTGCGTCTGTTACAACATGTGACACAACCTATGGTTTGTGGTATCATTCTTCTCTTTTCTGCCCAACTACCTTGCCTTCTTACTTAGACGATGCAACCTTTCCAGTATTCCCCTTGTATCCACTACCGGATAGGGACACTTGAGTTACTACATTTGGTATGCCCCACTTTCTACTCTCGGACACATTGCCCTCCCACAGCATCATCTCTTTATTGATGCTGCATCTCTCACACTATCATACTAGGCATCTCTTTGTTACTATACCAGGAATTACTACTCCTAGCAAAGTACAGCTCTACCTAGGTATTTAACTGTGCCCTGTACAGTAGGCAATCCTTAGCTAGTTCTGTGCAATCCTATGTGCAGTCTCTGGCCTCCACGAGTCTGACTTGAGGATAGTGAGCATCCTGATTGTATTAGTCTTTGTCCTACTATTGAGTGGACGCTGTCTGAGTGTTTCCTCAGAAACATAGGACCTGGTATTCGACCTTAGGAGATTGTATGCAGTCCGTGTAACAAAAGAACTAGCTCTCTTTCTGCCCCTGCTATTCAGCAGAAGGGCAAGCACCTCAGAATCACGTTGTACTGAACCCCTACTGAGCAAGACTCTTCCCTGGAGTATGAGGAAGGAATGGAACACGAAGAAGTATTCTTTGAGGACAAACTGACCCCTGGTGTCACTCCAACTGAACCCAGGCCTTTTGAGAACCCCTATCAAACTCATTCCTTGGTCCCTCCCCAACGAATTGCTGCTTCCTCAGGAGCACCCAGACCCCCTCCTCCTAGCCTGTTATTTTGCAAGCACCACAGAAGACGATCGGTAACCCTGGAAACAGTCCTAGAACACGCTACCCTTGCCCCTGCTCCTCCAACTGCCCCTTCCCTCTCACCGGTGGTACTGATCACAGATACGGATGACCAAGAAGACATTCCAATGGCAGACCCGTCACACCATGACAAAAAGGGGGAGCTCCAAGCAGCTCTACCAGGAGATTTTGATGGAAATGCTGCTGACGCGATGAGATGGATGCTGGCAATGACAGCATTCTTTACCATCAACCAGGACATCTATAAGGAGGACTCATTACTCATCCTCACCTGTCTTAACAAGATGAACAAAGGACAAGCAGCAGCCTTTGTAGAGACCTGGTACCCGAAAGTTGCTGACAGTTCTTTCACCCAATTCCAAGAAGTGTTCCACGACTCTTTTGTCCCCACTGGGCAGCAGGAGCGATCTCAAAATGAACTCTACTGTTACGCAGACTGCATACAATCTCTTAAGGTATGATCAATGGTCCTATGTTCCATTTCTGGGGAAACACTCGGACAGCATCCACTCAATAGTAGGACAAGGTCTAATAGAGGTTGGAAACTCACTATCCTTAGGGAGGACTCGCAGATGGCCAGAGACTGCACGTAGAATTGCACAGAACTAGCTAGGGATCATCTATAGTGCAAGGCACAGTTTAAATACCTAGACAGAGCTGTACTTCACCAGTTGTAGTAATACTTGGTATAGTAACGAAGAGATACCTAGTATGGAAATGGGGGAGATGCAGCATTAATAATGAGATAATGCTGTGGGAGGGCTATGTGTCCAAGAGTAGAAAGTGGGGCATACCAAACGTAGTAACTCAAAGGTCCCTATCTGGTAGCAGATACAAAGGGAATACCGGGCAGGTTGTGTCGTCTAGGTAAGAAGGGAAAGTAGTAGGACTGAATAAAGAAGAGTGATATTGCAAACCGTAGACTTCATCTGAAGTTGTAACATCTATGAGTTAAAGCAGAGTGACTTCAAAGACGGAAGCAAGCAGACTTTACCAGGAAGGTTACAACAAGGAAACTTTGACACCTATATCACCACATTCGAGCTAAAAGTGATGAGAAGTCAATTGGAGACAGGACACAATGAGATCCTGATCGACATACTACGAAGAGGAGTAGATGAAAGATTGGCAAACATGATGGCCATGCTAAACCCCCAGCCAACAAAATGGAGAGATTGGATCAAGAAGGCTCATGTGTTTGATGAAAACATCCATCACCTTCGGAAGATTAGGGAATGAAGGAATTATCTACCTCTCCCTTCCTCAGGAGGTTCCCACAACCATCAAGACTCAAATGCTATGGATGTCAACACCATATGCCTCACACTGGTAGAATGAGCAGAACATATGAAAAACAATAAATGCTTCATTTGTCACAGAGTAGGGTGTCATACTGCTAATCACCCCTGCGGCAAACCTCAACAATTCCCTACCAAGCCTCATGCTGTGAAAACAATCGAAACAAGGGAAGACACTCTTGGAGAGTTCATCCAGAACTCAGATCTGCCCAGGGACGAGCTGCTCCATATCCTTCACACTTGTACTACGGAAGACCAAGATGTGCAGAAACTTGACATGTCCTCAGATTTTTAACCAGGAGGAAAGTAACAATGTCTTTACCTCCCCTTTCTGTTGTACCTGTATTTGTACTAGGCCCTCACTCTAGAGCAATCAAACTCCCCATTTGCCTGTATGAATCCAATGTGACTCAAAGCATTGAAATCTCTGCACTGGTTGACAGCAGTGCAACTGGATGTTTTGTTAATAAATACCTAGTACAACTCAACAATTGAAAAACACATTGGCTCCCAAAACCGATTCACGCTCACAATGTAGACAGCTCTGAAAACAAAAATGGGATCATCCGAAGCTATGTAGTCCTGAGGGTAGCCTATGGATCTCAAACAGAGTGACAAAAATTCCTGATCATCGACTGCAGAACAGAGAAAGTCATACTAGGCATCACCTGGCTGTGGGATCTCAATCCTGTAATTGACTGGGCAGCTGGGCATATTGAACTTGCAAACTCCCTTCCCCCTGCACATCGACTGGATCCAACCGACCAGTGGTATCTCCTCTGATATCTTGGACTCCTCCCTGAACCTGAGGTCCTTGCAAAGGTGACCATATCCACTGAGTTAGCCTAACAGACCACAAAGACAGAAACAACTCTCCCTCCTGAGTATGAAGCCTTTCGAAGTGTTCTCAAGGAGCTGAAAGATGGAGAACCCCCCCCTCCTCACCCATACAATCATGCCATCGACCTCACTCCAGACTTTGTACCAAAAGTTGTGAAGGCCTATCCATTAAAC
>JBBPLV010001228.1:0-10764 GCA_038089975.1 Boletellus ananiceps | reverse complement strand
CCCGCCAGAACTGGACGAGCTCGATCGGGTAGCATCCCGGGGGCACCGCGACCGGGGCGAGCACCATCGGGCTCGGCGTGCGGCTCGACAGCGCAACGATCGGCGGGGAAGGCACAGGCACGGGGCCTGCGGCGAGGGCGGTGGCGGTGGCGGCGTACCCTGGCGTCGGCGCGTATCCCGCGTATCCCTGGTGCGCGTGCGCAGCGTGACTGTCTGTGCGCGCGTCCCTGTAAGCCCGACACGCGCATCAGAGAATGGGAAACGCACGGTTTGCGGTGCCGTGATTGTAGGCGTACATCTCTTTCTCTCCCTCGACGGGGTCGACTTGCTTTTTTTGTGGGGTCCTCGAGGGCGAGGGGATGCACGGTCTTTTATACCCGTTCGTCCTTGCGATCAGCTCGCGTGAGTGGGGGGGGCAGGACACCCGACGTGCACTCCAGAGATTGAACGTTGGGCGTCGTGGTCCACACACGCACCTTCTTTTGCTTCCGCGGTCCGGCGATCAAATGAAATCGCTTGATGAAGAAGGTGATGCGTTTTTTTGCACTTGTTGTCGCGTGCGCCAGTGGTGGAGGTGGACGCTGGCATGTATGCCAAGGGATAATGGGGACGCGTGCACGGGATCACGCTCGATTCGAGTCGTGATGGGTTGGACGGTCCGGGCCTAGCGAACGCTTCTGCAACGTGGAACGAGGTGTGGATGTGGACAATATAGAGAATAATGACGCGCACCACGACAATGAGGATGGCCAATGCCCCGAGGATCGGAGGAGACCGACCGGGGCGACGGAGCCGTAGTGCAGACTCTTCGGGTTCGATCACCCTCGCCTCGAAGAGACCGTCTGAGCGCTCACTTTCCGTTGGCATCCGCAGCGCACTTTGCCATGGGGCGAGCAGCGCGGAGTTTGGCAGACCACGATCAGTCTTCCGGTGGAGTTAACGAGCGACCACACGGGATCTTCGCGTGACTGGAAATGACAGGCGAATTGTACCATGCTGTACGAGTCCTTCATTTCAACGTCGACCATCGCATGTCGGGCGCATGCCCATGGACATGGCACAGCATGGGGATACTGCGGCAGATGCGGCAGACAGGCGGTTTGGAAGAGAACGCCCCGCCAGAGATTCGCTGCCGGTGGTCCAACAAGGCTGTCCGACAGCACCGGGCGGGGCGCAGCGTCCTCGCGGGACGGGTCTGGACAGATAACGTTACCCATGCCGCGGTGTCAGTATTCGCGAAGCCAGTCGGACTTCGGTACGCACCTAGCGAGCAGTGAGACTCGGGCGGCGCGGCCTCACCTGTATCGCTGGCGCTGGCACCATGGCGCGCGGGGTTCCTTTAAAAAATGGAATGCCTGCACAGCTCCAAGACAAAAAGGCAAAAGAATCGAAAGGGTCTAGACTGGCGTCCACCATTTCATCGCTGCACTGTTCGAGGCGCTAGCTCTTGGGAGAGCGACGTCGGACCCCCGCAAAAGGCAAGTCCCCGCATGCGTTGTGTTGAACCACCAATCCGGACTGGCATTCCACACGGGGGGGGCAGAATTCTGGTCGTGGGCGAGCGTTTCAGAGTCGCTCGCTCAAAGATAGAAGAGAGACAGGCGAGTCTCGGCGACCTCGCCCGACGTCTCGATTCTCACGCGTAGCGACGGCAGTCGATAAGTACATGCGACTCGGACTCCCGTCGACTGACATTCCTGCCCAAGGGCTGTGCGTACGGACTTGGACCAAAACCGGGTACGTTCGGCTTACAAAGATGAGCTACAAGGTACCGGATATTAAAAAAAAGAGTCGGACGACCGTCCAAAGCTCTCGCGTCGGACGAAGTGGCCCTCCATGATAAGGAGGTGCCTATCTCTTTACCGCATGGCTGGGCAACCGATAAGCGGCTCTGAGGGACCATAAATACCCGACGTGAACCACTGTGTGTAATCACCAGGTTCCCGGTAATGTCTTATCAGAACGTCCCGCTCGACGCATTCGAGGCCACGTTTGGCCACACCACCGGTGAGGCCAACCCTAGGCTCATCTTCTCGTCGTTCAACTCTTGTTGATATATCTAGAACTCTCGAGCATAGCCCTCGGGGGTAAGATTGTCAACGTCTCTGACGAGTTCTTCGGGGCAGCCTCTCACCTCCTGCTTGTCGAGGTGAGCCTTCGTGTCCCCTACTTCCTCACCTACACCAATTTATTTGCATCGTCCGCCGTACCATCATATAGCCCGCACTGAGCCTCAAAGGTCAGTTCGGACCTAACGGCGCGTTATATAGCGGATGGGAAACGAAGAGGCACAATCCGGCATTCGACTGGTAATTTTTGGATGCCAACCATCCGTACGTCGTTTTTGGCTAACAGCGCGTGTGACCATCACGATGTAGGTGCATCATTCGCCTGGGGACGACGGGCACCATCGTAGGGTTCGACGTCGACACGTCTCATTTCAACGGTGAACGCCTTCCGTGTGTGCTCTCTTGCGTGCGCGGACTGACACCGCCGTCGATGTGCATCGCAGGCAACGAGGCACCCGAAGTCTCTGTCGACGCGCTCCTCGCACCGGATTCCGCTTTGGACATTACCAAAGCAACGGTACGCATATCAACGCGTCGACCGTTGCCGCCAAAAAATGACCTTGCTGTTAAACCAGTGGACGGAGATCCTGCCCAAGGTCCCTCTCAAACCCTCCGCCCGACACCTCTTCAAGATTCCCGACACCACGCGATTCGACCATGTCAGACTCAACATGTATCCAGACGGCGGTATTGTGAGCACATGCCGGTGTTCGTTATGAACTAGTGATGTCAACAGCATTGTTACAGGCACGCTTCAGGGTCTATGGTCACGTT
Organism: Boletellus ananiceps; assembly: GCA_038089975.1. Lineage (NCBI taxonomy): Eukaryota > Fungi > Basidiomycota > Agaricomycetes > Boletales > Boletaceae > Boletellus > Boletellus ananiceps. The sequence continues at coordinate 7,921 of JBBPLV010001228.1, read as the reverse complement.
GCGTCCGTTCAGCCGACCGATGACGCAGAGCTATTTGATCTGGCACATGTCTTTGCAGGTGGACAGGTCGTGTACACGTCCGACCAGCATTTCGGGGTCGGTTCGAATCTAATCTTACCAGGTCGCGGTGAGGATGACGTTTACTGGTGCAGTCGCGTTCTGCTAAGGGAATCGGATTGCAGGTAAACATATGGGAGACGGATGGGAGACCAAGCGAAGCAGACGCAAGGGCCACAAGAATTGGGTCATCATACAGCTGTGTGTCTTCCTCTCGCGCTTGCCGAGCAACTTTAATTTCGAGGTGTTCATGCAGGGGTGCCGCCGGGAGGCTACAGATAGCCGAGATCGACACGGCGCATTTCAAGGGCAACTTTCCAGAAAGCTGCGAGTTGCATGGGTGGCTCTCGGCGGAGCGGGAAGAGCCGAAGGGTGACAGCGACAGCGACGCATGGGTCCCAATTCTATCTCGGGTAAAGTTAGGTCCGCATCGGAGGCATTTCTTCCAACTGGATACGAACCCGGCGGATGTGTTTAGCCATGTAAAGGTGACCATCTATCCGGACGGGGGGATCAAAAGGGTGAGGATCGTCGGTACGAGGGGGGTGGCAGCTCAAACCGCGGGCACAATTGTCTCAGAGGGTCCCGTGGATACGGAAGCAGTCGCCGCTCGGGATGTGGGGAGGGCCGCCCACGGCGTAACCAGGGGCAGGGTTATCCCAGTTTTACCGCTGACACATGAAGCGTTTGTGCCATATGGGCAGGTCATCCAGGCATACGGCGATCATGCAGCACCCCCCGGTACGAAGATCACGTCGGCCAACGGTGGCACTGCGAGTAAATTCCACAAGGTAGCCTTGTTGCGTGCTTCGTATCCTGACCACCTGCTCGCTACGTCTGGTCTGTCTGTGTACCGCTGTCAGCCTGTGGCGGCAAAAGATGGGCGGTTGCGGCTGAACGTGTTGGAGCGGCATCCGTATACGAATCAGGCGTTTGTGCCGATGGGGGGTCTCGAGAGGGACGAAGTGATCCGGGAGCCGGGGAAGAGGTACTTGGTGGTGGTGGCGTTGAATGGCAAGGATGACTGGCCGGACTTGGGTACGCTGAGGGCGTTCGTCGCGAATGCAGCGCAGGGGGTGGTGTACGACACCAGCGTTTGGCGTAAGTCCGTCGTCGTCGCTCGCTCGTGGGTGTGTTGACCCTGTCGCCAGACCAACCGATGACGGTGCTCGACAAGGTGCGTATTGTCGTATCTACCCGTTGCATGGGGCTTATTTTTGGCCAGCCGATGGACTTTGTGTGCGTGGAGACGCAGGTTGGGAACGGGGACCCGGCGGACTGTGAGGTGGTCGAGTTGGACGTGGCGCTCGAGCTGGCGGTGATGAGGGGAGTCGGAGTTTGAAACGAGGTGGACGACGGCGTTGCACCTGCAGAGTTGATTTACGACTGTCTCTCTCTCTTGTCTCTATGCGATGATGGAATCGAGAAAACGGCCGCTTGCGGACGACAGCGAGCTCACATCCCACCCAAAAAAGCGGGTCGTCACTTCCCCCGGCGTCGGCGCAAGTCCCCATTCCATCGCCAACGGCACATCCGACCCCGCCCTGGAGCCCACAGCGGACGACCAGCTCGAGGTGGGCACACCCCGTGTCGCCGTCTCCTTCGTAGTCACACTTGCTCTCTCTTTTTTTCCATATTCTGGGTATAGCTTTTTCGTAAAGATGCCTTGTTTCGCCGCATGCGCCACTACGCACGAGAGAACGAGAAGAGCCAGGCGCGTATCGCTCAGCTGGAGCAGCGCAAGAGTACGTGTGAGGCCGGCTTGGTCGCGATCGCCGCGTGTTGGGAACAGGTGAGACGTCTGGCTGTCGGATGCATGCCGTACAACGTATCGCTCAACGACGCCCTTTCGCCGCCTCCTAGCTGGTAGACACCATACGGACGCTCACGGTGCAGGACGACTTGCCCGCCGTCGTCGTCGAGACCAAAGGTGCGTATCGTGCTCTCTGGCGTCACGGCGTGGCATCCCTGTCTGACAGTGTTCGATCGTCCACGCTAGACTTGTTTGATCTCTCCCAGCACGTGTCGGCCGACTCGAGCTTGAAGACGGCGCTCGAGCAAAACATGCACGCGACACAACGTCTCGTGACGGGCTTCCTCAAGTCACGTCCAGCAGTCAGCCACGATGCAACGTATCAGCGCTGTCAACAAGCGCAGACGGAGGTATGTGCCAGATTGTTCAGTCTATCTCGTGTCCACTTAAGCGTGCAGTGTTCGGCACTGCGTTCCGAAGTCGCGATGATGCGGAAGCGGTTGGAGGAGGCCGAGGAGGGTCGGGCGCGATGTCAGGAGGAACTCTCGGCTGCGGAAATACGGATCGATAGACTGAAGAGCAGTGCTGTGGCTGCCATACAGGTGCAACCATCCTCTCCCAAGGATTCCCCTATGGAGGATGTTCAGCAGGGAAGTGGATCGCCACAGCCGCATCCCGATTCACCACCGGTGCGTAAGAGGCGACTGCGTGTGTCTACTGCTTGTAGATGATATAGCATCCACAGCTCAACGGACACGATCATCCTCCACTAGAAGATTCAGAAGAGCTTCGGGATGCTTTAAAGAGCAAGGACGCACAAATCTCGACGCTGGAGGCTGAGAATAACCGTCTGACGGAGGAAGTCACCCGCCTGAGGATTGAGGTATGGAGGTCATCGTTGGCTTGGTTGCTTATTCATTGTTCCCTTAGGCAAAAGCACCTTCGGTAGAGATCATCAACGAAACCCCGCACTACAAGCTGTTGTTGGACCATACATCACACCTAGAGAGCGTGCTGGCCGAGAGCACACAGGAGATGACACAGCTCAACGAGATGCTCGACCAACTGCGACTGTCGCGAAAAGAGTTCGAGGAGGAGACCCAAGTCCGTCGTCAAAACTTTGCACTCTCAGCTGTTCTCACATCACGTAGGCTGCAGCACAGCAAGCAACTCAAGAACTCAAGACACTCTTGTCGAAACGGGACGCAGATAACCTTCGAGTTCGGGAGCTTCGTGATCAATTTGGAGCTGAATTGACTGAGCGGAAAGCCAGGGACTCGGTCAAGCTTCAGTCTATACACGAGCTCAAGGAGCTCGCGGAATCACGACTGGAACGGATATCGCAGTTGCAGTCAGAAGTTGCACGGCACAAAACAAGGCTAGCTGCGCTATCTGGAGACGAGGACCTCGTGAGATACCTTTTCGAGGCCAACTCTGACGACGTAGACTATATCCACGACTTGAGGCGAAAGCTTGAGTAAGAGACCTGCTTGAACTTGAGCATGGCTTGGTGACTGACTTTTTATCAGCGTGACTGAGACTAGGTCTGTGGCGCTTGAACAAGCCTTGTCCACGTTGAACAAGGATCATCCCGATGTCGCACAACATATTATGGCCGAAACGATCGCTCGCGAAGAACTCGCTAGGGCGTCGAAAGAGTTGGAACGTTACCGGTCCGTGTTCGGCGAATCTTCCACATTGGAAACGCGTACCCTTTCTCAGCAACTTGAGGCCAAGGACAGCGAGCTGCACAAGTTGCGATTGCTGACAGAACAGCAAGCGCAAGCCGAGACGTCCTTGTTTGCGGAGATTGATCGACTGTCTTCGCTATGGGAAGGACTGGATCAACAGGTAAAGAAAAAGGTGTTTGAGCTGAGCGCATCCGAAGAACGGTTGCAAAAGACGGCACACGAGGTGCGTGTTTTTTCACGTTGGGCGAGGGGTGCAGCGGTTGAGAGCGCGCTGGCCTGCCACAGAAAGCCAAGGCGGAGAACAAGTACTTTGCGGCGATGCGTGAAAAGGAGATGGGTGAGTCGGAACGAAAAGGGATGGCACGTCAGCTTGAGAAACAGGGCAAGGCCGTCGAACGTGCTGCAGAGGTCGAGAAGCATCTCGGTGCCCAAGTAGTGCGTCGTTTTGTTCTTGCGCTCTTTTACTCAGTTGAAAGATGGTCGTCTACTTTGCAAAGGCTGACCTCGAGAAGATGAACACCTTGAGCCGGAGGGCGATTGATACTGCGGACAGGCGGATCAGAATGCTGGAGGCAGATCTCTCAAGGTGGCAAGGATCGGTGGAAGCGGAGAAAAAGCGTGTGACAGAGGTGCGGAGACTCATTTATTCTTGTGCTGATCACTCACTCGAGGCGATGGGGTGTCCGTAGGCACTTAGCTTCGCTAGTGAACGTGGGGTCTACATGCGTAAGCTGGAATCGTCGTTGAAAGCTGCCGAAGAAGAGATGTTGCGAACGAGACGGGAAGCAGATAAAAAGATTAAGAAGCTGAGTTCGGCGGTTGTGCCCGCGAGCTCGAGGGAGGAAGCGCTTGTGCAGGAGAACGAAGGTCTCTGGGTGGGTGCTCACCGTTTGCCACTCTTACCCGCCAAACGGTTGACGTGGTATCTCGTTTATTCAGAAAATCGTGAAATGCACAACGTGTAAACAGGGAATGCGCGAGGTCGTGTTGACAAAGTGCATGCACAGTGAGTTACGTTTCTGTCCTCGCGATTGACTGGGCTCACTTGTGCACATGCCCAGCGTTTTGCAAGCCATGCGTGGACACGCGTATCTCGACGCGTCAACGACGGTGTCCGAATTGTAATCTGGCCTTTGCCCAAAGCGAAGTGCAGACCGTTTACTTCCAATAAGTCCTATGGGACGAGTCGGGCGATTTTAAAGCCAGTTTATCGGGCGCTGGGATTCTTTTTTATGGCTGACCCCTTATCCCCCCTCTCTATCCTCTTTGTTCTCCGAGAAGATTAATACTCTTCCTTTTTAATGATGCCGACAGTCCATTTGAGGGGGGATGGGACAAACGGATTAGAGGTAGACGTTGAGCCATGCACTGGTTTCTCCGCCTTTTTGGTCTCTACAAGGATGTATTTGTGATCCCCTTCCTTTTGTTCCTCTCACTCCTTTTTTTCTTTTTATTCGTGCTACGTTGACATCCTTTTCTCTCTTTTTCACTGTTTTTATACACTTTTTATGAAGCCACAGTGAATGGATGAGCTCAGCAAGTGTTTGGTGTTGTGTGTGTGCATGGCTTTTCGCGGGCCACCACCGCCTCCTGTAGGTTTGAAACCCCTCGGTGACCGTTACTTATTGTGCTTGAGGTGGTGCTATGTACATCGGGCACCTTTGAACAAATGACAATCCAAAAGCGATGAAGCAACAAAGTTTGGAAGCAAAGTTCATAGGACGTTTACTTCCTGGAACTGCCAAGCCAATGCACCTATGGCAAAGAAAAGGATTGCCAACTTTGCCAACGGCGACAAGACGAAAACAGTTACTGGGTAGGTCATACCTCCAACCCACTTCCTATTTCCCAGTATTTCCTCGATAACAATGAGATTGACCTGCCCTGCCCCTGTTCACAGGCTATATTCCATCCTTACCATCTACTTCCGCCTCGCGACTCTGCTTCTCAGTGTCGCCCATTCCATTCCTCTTGTGGATTACGTGAGCATTCAATTCGACTCGTTGCCCACCACCGCGTTAATTCGACATATCTGCTGCTAACCCTCTCCTAGCCAAGTCGCATCGCGAGACCGTCTCCTCCCCGCCCATGTCGTCCTAGTCCCAGTCCCGGTTATTTTACCGCGATCCAGTTCATGAACAAAAGTGATTGACGTTCGGCGCCATGGCGATTGGACTACTGACCACCTTCGACTACGAACGCAGCGTCATCAGCTAGGTCCCGGGTGTCATCCTCCGATGACTCTGCGTTGCTTGCTTCACATTTTTTAATCTCGTCCGTCTCACCTACCTTTATCCTTCTACTTGGTGTGGATATCCCACAGGTTCGTTCGGGCTGTGGGGACAGGACTGGGAATGGTCAGCATGCAGCAAGGTGCAGACTGAACGGGTGACATGTCACCGCGCCGATCCTTTGCTTCTCGGTCAGGACTGGGAAGGGGGACAACTCGCCGCAATACAGGGCACGCCATCTTGTTTATGAGGACATCCGGTTACTGCGTTCTCTTGAAAAGACCACGGGATGTGTGTCAGTTGCTCTCTGCGAGGATCTGAGCTTTTCGAGCCGCGCAGATCGTTTTTTTTTTTTTTGCGAGGCCACGAGAAGAGAGGAACTTGCCATGTATACAGATAAACGCTAGCAAACGTGATTTGTAGGCAACCAAAAGGGCCTATCTTACCTGGCCTCGATAAGCCTGCCAATTGGCCTGTCAGAGTGTTTCGGTCGCAGTGCGGCCTGACGCGCATGCGTGCGAACCCAACCTGCCGCCATCACTCTCACCAGTCAACGCGTATTCGCTTCCAACTGCATGAGTAGAACTGATCAAGCTCAAAATATGAATCTCATCAAGTATGCACATGCATTTTACCCGCATAATCTCCTGCTGAGCGTGCTAAACATGCTTCCAGGGCGAAAAAAATCACTGTCAAAGGTGGGCTCACAGCGCTGAGACCCGGTCTCACTTAAGCAATCGACTCTCGTCTTCCAGACATAACAATCTACACTCAAGCACCACGCAAAGGCCTGCCTGCGAGGCGATTTTACGTCCAGTTTTCCGTGGGTGATGCTTCGCGGTCTACCAACGCGGCCAAGGAGACAAAGGGTCATACCTCTTGGAATGAGAATCTATCTTTGTGCGCACAACTCCATCTCTTTCCGCAAAGGAGAACTGATTCTCGCCAGTGATGTGGGGGAAGGTCGGCCTGCCTTCCTTGTCATGGTTTACCAGATGCACCACTTCGAGAAGGACAAGGTAGTCGCAACCCTCACTGATACCATTGACGGAATACTGGGAAAATTGAGGGATGGCGGTATAGTACTAGCGTTCTCTGTGTGGTACGTTGAACTGACGTGATTGCTACGGCCGGAAGTATTTGAAGAAACTCTCGAAGACACCTCCGATGGGTCCGATCTGTCGCCGATGACGACCAAATTTACGGTGCTCTCTGAGCTTCAAGCTCTTGAGTCAGTCGGAGAAATCAGGACTCTCCACTCCAGGTCACCAGTTACTGGTTTGCCCGAAGGTGTTAGCGTCAACCAGCCTCAGGTTACCGGTATTGTTACTGCGGCAATCAAAGGGACCAGTAGACTTGGTTCTACACCACCGGTTGTCGGCCTCGCCAGTTCGGTCGTCGGTAATGCTACGGATGTGGTAGAGAAAGTGCAGACATTTGAGAATACGTGGAGCATTTTGTTGGATAAGGTCAAGCTATTTAACCAGATCGTCGCCAACATTGCCCAGGTATTTGCCGTCTTCGAGTCTCGATTATTTCTCTGAATGTCGCATAGATTCATCCCTATGCGTCTCTGGCATGGTCCGTCATTTCATCCGCGACCAGGGTGTGTCCTGTTAATCAGCAGCCATACCACTGATTAGTTGCGATGTTCTGCAGGTGCTCGTGAATCAGAAAGATCACGACGAGCGGATTATTCGTTTAGCCGGCGCGATGAGCGACGTCCTTGCGTTCGTTCACGATGCCAACTCCTTGAGGGCGATCGAGGTCCACGTCAAGCCCGTCACGCTCCTGATCCAGCAAGTGACGGAGTGCGCGTACTTTATCGTCGAGTATACCAAACAAAAGAACTTTTGTCAGTCGCCATCCGAGTCTGCTTCATATGGGCAAGATTGACCTTTGTGCATAGGGATTCGAACAGCGAAATACGCGGTGTCCGATATCGATACAAGAATCACGAACTACGAAAGCAAACTGCAAGAGTTGAAAACCGGATTCCTGGAGGGAGTAACACTACAGACCGGGGTCACAGTCATTCGGATGATGAACGCTGTGGAGCACGCTGGTAGGCCCTTCTCTCTTATCTCTACCAATTTTCTGAAGATGGTTGATGCAGCGGAGGCCATTGACCTGAATGATATGCCATATGCGTTCGGGGCGAGGTATACAGAGGAGAAAGGTTGCCTGCC
>JBBPLV010001227.1:0-10764 GCA_038089975.1 Boletellus ananiceps | reverse complement strand
GTAAGTGTCACTCTGACCCACACGCATGGCGAGTCGAGTTTACTGAGTGGGTACAGGTGTATTCATAGCACTCAACATTGTTCGCGCGATAAGTATCCTCGCACTGCTGCTCGTGTTCGCGACGAGCGTGCTTGTCTTGGTCGACGACGTCGAGGCCGTCAACGCGTTCACGAACGGAGACTTTAACGCGACCGCGTTCGATGCGGGGAATTCGGACTATATCCCGTACGTGTGCTTGGGGAAGGGAGAGCGATCTGATGCTGACGGTATACGATGCAGACACAGCACCGTTCCGAACCAAACTGGCGGCGCGTTTTGGGCGGTCCTGAACCGGATCTTTATCATCTTTCAGACCGTGGTGCTCATCCTGTCCGAAATCGGTGCGTGTGGGCCGCTCGTTCTTTTTTCCCCCTGAACCTAACCCATACTGCCTAGGCTGGCCCGCCGCATTCTTTGACCGGTTCTTTCCCGTCCTCGGACGAGATTTTGGTGTTGGCGCGCTCGGGGTGATGCAATGCCTGTAAGTCCGTCCCCTGGGAAGCGAAGATCTGCGAGCGCACACGCTGACGACATGAACTTTCCCCGACAGCATCGGCGCGTCCATCCTGTCGCACTACGTGGGCGACTTTCCGCTGGTGACCACGTTCTTCTTGTTCGCGGTCGGCTGCATGAACATACTCGTCGGGCTGATATTCCGGGAAAAGGTCAAGGGGAAGCGGTCGATCCTATCGTGGCGGCACGAGCGGGACAAGGACAAGGAGGGCCTTCTTCCGACGCACGTCCGTGGGGTCGACATTCGGCCCGTGACGGGCGCGCTCTCGTCGGTGTTTACTGGGGGGAGCAGCAGCGACGGCAAGACGAGCGATCGTACGTGTGTGGGGTCGGGTGCCGAGTCTGGCAGAGCAGGGATGGGATTCGGAAGACAGGGCGAAAAGACCGCGGCGCTGAAAGGTGCGTGCGCATGCGAGTGGGCGCGATGATGGCGACCGCTGAACGGACATGCATTACCAGGGTTCATTCTCAGCAAGCCGAGGGAGTCGCTCGCGAAACATGCTGCGTGAGAGACGGCGTTTTGTGCTATTTTTTCCGACCATGCGCTTCTTCCTGTATCGATACCTTGCCGTCCGAACGCTGTATCACTCCCTCTTAGTCGTCATGACCCTCTGATATGCATCGTTTTGTGAGTACCCTGCAATGAACTTGTCACGAGGTGGTGATCCGTTGTGTATTCGACGAGTGTTACAGTGTACATCTCTAACTACAGCGGCGCTCTCCCCTAAGGAACATACTTGCCGTGCTTCTTGTGCCAGCCCTCGATCGAGTCTGAACCATAGTGCTCGTAAACCAGCTTTTCGCCCTCGGGAAGACGGACGTAGTCGGGCTTGGAGTCCGCTTTCACCACCACCTGGTCGTGCGGACAGTCAGCACGCCCCGAGCAAGAGCAGGAAGGACACACCAGATGCTCTGGAGGCTCGAGTGGCGGGTCGTCAATGGCGGACGCAAACGGATGCAGGAGGTCGGGCCTGTGCTGGTGAGCGGCCGGCCGTACGCGGGGAGGGGCACGTACCACGTCGCGTCGTACAGCCAGAGCATGGCAGAGCAGCGGCTGCAAAAGTGGCGCTCGGAGGTGGCGCGGGACTCGCGCGGGCCGTCGCGATCGAGGACGGCGCGGTAGACGCTGGCGGGGGAATCGGCTCAGTCGTGCGGGGGGGTCTCGGGACGGACGGACCGGATGTCGTCGGTGCCGCGCGTGACGGCGAGCGTGTCGGCTTTCGCGCCGAGGTTGATCGAGCCGCCGACGCCGCCGACTTTGCGGCAGATGGAGCACGTGCACAGCTGGCGGGCGGGTGAGCACGTGGGCACGGACGCGGAGAGACCCGACCTGGTACGGGACCGGCGTGTGGCTTTGCACGCTAAACCGCACCGCGCCACAGTGGCAGCTGCCGTGCAGTGTGACGGGCATGGTGGAAAGACCAGATAGGATTACACAGCCGCAGCATCGTCACAGGTAAAACATCGTGTCACGCAGCCTCGGCCCGGAAACACCCCCGCCCCACATCGCCTCCGCCTGCTCAAACGGGGTCGGCTCGGCCCGCCTCTTTCCCTTCTTGTCCTTGCCCCTGTCCTCCGCGCCGCCCTCCTTGACGCCCGTTAGCAGCTTGTGCAGGTAGCACCGCCCGCGTTCACACGCAATGTCGGCCCAGTACGCGGGAGAGACGAGACTGACTGCCTTGGTCGCGCGCGCAAACATGTAGCTCAGATCGTTCGTGGCCCGTTGAATCTCGTCCGCCTTGAGCTTGTTCTCGTCGTGGACAACGAAATAGTGCGTCGGGCGAGCCGTCCCTTTGAGGCTCCCGTGTGCTGCCCGTCACGTCAGTTAGGTCCCATCCAGAGAATACGGCCACAAACGCTGGAGGAAGAAATCAAACTCGTATGCTGGCGTCACACCGCGGTCGACGACCGTGCCCGGAAGCGGATTGCCGTCCTCTGCCGCATCTCCTTCCCGCATGGGGTAGAACCGCGTACCGTGTCGCTTACCGCACACGACGATGCTTAGCTTCGGTTCGTACCGGGCATGTTCCGTATCAAAGTGCCTCATCGCTGCCTTCATGTCCCTCAGCTCATATTCGCGCACTTGTACAAACTGGCTCTGCAGAGACGAGTGCATAGCCAATCAAACTGGAAAACAAGCACACGCACTTCGGATACGCCATCGCGATATAGGATAACACGCTTCGGCAATTTCTGTCCGTTATGCGCCCTGTACAACTCAAAACGACTGATGAACATGTCCCGAAGGACGCTGTCCCCTTCATCCTGGCCCTTACCACGTTCGATCTAGGAGCAACAGTCAACCGGTCTCCCGGATGACGAGGAGAGTTTCGAATACCTCGACTTTGCTCTTTCGTATGGCGAGGACCGCGGGATATTGCGCAAAGTGGTCGTCAATGCTGGAAACCACCGCCACGATCGATGCTGTGGCTCGTCAGGTGGTGTCCCTGACTCGTGTTTGCAGCCACTCACGAGTGCCCTCCACAGAGACTCCTCGCGCGGGATGCGTCACGTCCATACCTATGACCATCGTCGACGTACTCTTGAGCCACGCCCCGCTCGCCTTGTCCAGTGTGTGGTTAATGCCACCCATCTTCATGTTGACCTTGAGCGCAATATTTGCGAGGTACTGTACTAGTAGTCGTCCCTTGTCCTTCTTCACTTTGCTTGATTGCATGCAAACGCTGGCAATGTCAAGCTTGACATCACAGAGCCACTTGAGGCCACCGTAAATCGCCTTGTCGTCGTTGGACAACATGACAAGCACGAGTTCCAGGCCATCAACCTCTCTCTTGAGTGTCTCCAGCGCCTGTTCGATGGCGTCGATGGCATCTTGCCGGAATGGGTCTTTTCCCCGCTGGGGCAGCGGCACTGATGCATACGCTCCCTCCTCTGGCAATGGGGAAACCTTCATGCCACTTCTGTCACACACGGTGAGGAGCTCGCCAGCCATGTTCCGGGCCTCCTTGCTGTCTGTGAAATCGCCTATCCCACCGTCCTGGATGACGAGGACTGCCCACTTGACGAGTCGTGCACCGACCGCGAATTTTACCCCTGCAAGATTCCACGATGCACGGCTAGAGTTGATGTTTGCGTGCTTGCCCGCAGAATAGGATAGCCCTGGTTTGCCGAGGATCCGCCCGGGCACGACGGCCATCTCGTCGCTCACGTGGACTCCAAACGAATCCAGTACGGGGTTCGGGTTCTGAAAACCGAGCTTGGGGAGACCCTTGTTGACGATGTCGTCCGCATTCTTTTTTGGCGGCTTGAAAGCCTCCTCGACCATCTTCTTGGCATGATTTTTGTTGGTGAGTTCGCCCTTGAATCCCTGGTCTGGGAGGATGTCGCAAATCTCTTGGGGATAGACGCTGCCACCCGGGCCTTTGAGGAGTGGAAGGTCAGGGCGAGTCAATTTAATGCCGTGCTCTTTCAACGGTAGTCAGAAAGGGCGCTCGAATCAAGATAAAGAACTTCACTTCGTTTATAGTATTCCACGATCGAGATTAGTCCAAACTTGTCGTGTTTGAACTTGTGCTCGTGGGCGTTCTGCTCGGACACACCCTGTACCATAACGACATGTTTATTCGGCCGGGTCTCTACTCGCACTTGATTTGCGAAGACGTTGAGCTTACCGCCCCCGAGTCGATCATACTCTTTCATGGCGACCATAAAGTTCTGAGGCTTGTAAAAGGCCGCATGGGATGTATTGACGTTGACCATGAGCTGCTGGTGGGCTGGTCGAACGGAGACATAGAATCCTTCCCGCACTGCAAGCCCTCCGCCGATATCTCGAGGCGTGGGCTCGTCGAAAAAGATCCGTTGGTCGGGATGCTTCTCGTTCTCGTCGCCCCGGCCGATCTTGGTCCCTGTCTGAGAAGCATGCGCAGTGAGGACGAGGTTCAGCGCAGAAAGGACCTTGGCGAGCGCTTGCGAGTCGACGGGCGTCCCTGCGAGACATCTGCACAGGTCAGAACAAGGAGTGCACAGAGAAAAAAGCGTACTCTTTCAGGATCTCTTGATCCACCTCCTCCACATAGGTGAGCGTGAGCGTGTACTCGGACGCCTCCTGGTTGGCAGGGCTTGCTTGCTTGTCTCCTTCGTAGTACGGCCCCTGTATGGTTAGGGGCTGCGGCAGCTGGAAGGACGCCACGAGCTTCTCGGCACCGTCGTGTGCCACCCTGCCCGACATCCCGGCCTGTGCCCAGTCCGCCGTCTGTTCCGCGAGCCGGAACACGCGCTGTTTGACGCGCCGCGCGAGCTGTGTCTTCGTCTGCGCCCGGGCCGAGAGGGCGATCTCGGCGCCGTAGCGGAATATTCGGCCCTCGACGCACACGGGAAAATAGTTGGCGCGGAGCGCGATCGGCCGTCCCTGCGTGCCAAAATCGGGTCGCAGCGGGAGACCGCCCGCGCCCGTGCCGGTGTCGGATCGTGCGAGGCGCTTGACGGCGGCCCTGTCCGAGTCATCCTTGATGCGGGCGTCGACCGAGCGCGGTCGGTCCTGCATAAAGATCCTGCACAAGACAGTCTCGGCGTCAGAGCGCGGATCGGCGATGGATCTGACACGCACACTCCGCCGGGTCGTGCCTGCCTGCCCCTATCCGAGTCGTCGCGGGAAGACGGCGGCCCTGAGCCTCGCCCGGCGCCGCGGTGAGGAAACGAGCCGGTGGGCGCATGGCCTTGGCCACGACCACGGCCTCGTCCCTGCCCCCGCGCTTGCGCTTGTGCTTGCTCTTGTCCTCGTCCTCGTCCCCGTCCCCGCCCTCGTCCTTGTGCTTGCCCTGATCCTCGTCCCGGGTTTTCCCAGTTTGCCTGCCCCTGTCCGTGTTCTGGGCGATGTCTCTGTCCTGCTTGTCCAGCACGCGGGGTTGCGCTACCGCTGCTCATGGGTGAATGGCGCAAGTCTGAGAAGACGCAGCCGTGCGCAGTCGCTCGTCGTGGGAGTGCAAGCAGGACCCGAGTCAGATGCCAAGGCAACATGGACGGAAATGGCCCAACGGATCGCGGGGGAAGCAACCTACCGTTCTTCCCCTTTCTGCAACGCATTGACGTCGGTGCTCGGCAGTCTCTCGGCACACATTTATTAGATACTCGATTCGTACGGTACACTCGGCAACAACTCTATGATCTGCAAAAGGCAAAATTCACAACTTCTATACAGTACACTACTGCCGCAATTTGGGAGAATGTAGGATACATATACTGGCGCAGGGGAGCGACATCAAGAGTGAGGATGAGGATGAGCGTGTGCTTGGGAGGTGCTACAGATGACGGCGGGACAAGGGCGGGTATAGCGTGACACAGGTATCAGGAACATGATGAGGCTATCAGGAGAACCAGGAAACACCCTGAACGCTCCGCGTTACGACAGACAGTAACGAACAATCAGCATCGCCAACGATAGAAATACCACACACGACGTTCACACGTCGGCGCGAAAAGAAGCGAAGGGTCAAACAACTTCCTGACCAGAGTCCAGCTCGCCAGGTGATACGAGTGCCAGAGGCCACGTTTCCACGGCGGGCCAAGCAGACACACCCGGAAACGTCACGAGACAGCGACTAGTCTTCCTCGGGCACCTCGCATATGCTCGAAAGAGACTGCTTGCGCGAGTGGCCACGCAGACTGGCGCTGCTGCACCGTCGGTGATGGCCAGATGTCCTTCTCTGGGTAGGATGAGGCGCGCCCGCGACAGGGAGGCTGAGCGACGGGGGCGGTCCACTGTTGAGCGGGAGAACCGGGGTAATTTCCTCGGAAAGCGAAGAGAGCGAAGAGTTCGGAGACGAGCTGTAGATGACGTATGGCTCTTCCTCCACGCAAGGAAAGGGGACTGCCGATGCTTGAGGCCCTATGCAGCCATCCTGGTAGAACGGGGAATACGATCGGCTAGAGCGGCCAAAGATGGGCTGCAGAGTGCATGTCGGCAGGGAAGATCGTCGAGAAGGGGCACACGCACAGAATAGTTTTGAGCATTCGTCTCCTTGACCCACTCGGCGACGCGTCGGACCCATTCCCTCTGCTTGAGGAACTCGATGCGCTCCTTTCTCTGCATGGCAGACTCGACAAAGTCTTTCTGCCTGCCACGGGGGTCGTAGAACGTGGGGGGGCTCGAGTTGGGGGCCGTTTGGGAATCGTGGAGGGCAGGGTATGCGAGCATGGATGGCAGCCAAGTGAAGAAAAGGGTGCCCGGTGGATGTGTCAGACTTTATTCCATTTCGGAAAGGGGCAGTTCTAGAACGTGAATGTGGCTGTGTCGCGATTGTCTAGGATGTGTCAGCAGGTGCCCTAGTACATGCATGCCGTGCCTCGGACCGCTGCCGGAGTCCCTCCGCCATGGCAGCAAAGCCCTGCCGCAGCCCGTTCGCGACAAACAGCCTGATCACATACGCCAGCAGTCCACCAAACACCTCGATCGTCTCATACCGCGTCTTCTGCCGCCCCCCCTCCGTCACTTCCACCAACGCCTGCCACCGCTGCGTGGAAAGCAGCCAGGACGGGTGCTTGGCATCTTCCCATGTACAACGATAGTTGTCCGGGTCCAAGTGGGTTATGATCTGCAACGTGCCAGAGGCGGGAAATATTTTGGGGGGGTCAAACGAAGGCGGAATGTGCACCGGATAAATAAGTAGATGCACCCCGACGCGCGGAGCCTGCTGAGACGCCGGGAGGGGTTTCCCGGAGGGGTCAGCGAGGCACTGGTTGCGACTACACGGCATGTCAGGGGGACTACATCCCTTGAAAAAACCCGCACATACACGAACGGATTCCTGCAGAACAACGTCGGTGGTCAAGGCGACTCTGTCGGGGCGAGCGACATACCACTCGTGATATGACCCCCAGTCCATCAGGACTTGCCATACGGTGTCGCGTGGCGCATCAATAGTCATGGATGTGGAGACAGCAAGTACGCCCTGTGAGGCTAGTGGAGGAAGCCCTTGGTTCGTGGACATGGCGACTTGGTCAAGATTGAAGCAGCTTGCTACACCCGACACTGTCAATTACGTAATACGTGACAGTCTTGTGCTCCCTACACTTTAGCTTACAGTCGCTCGCTCGACGTGGATCGAGTTTGGTATCCTGGCATTCCTGTGTAAATGGGGTCCGCAGTCAGACAGATGCCCGCACGTCACTGGCCAAGGAAAGGCAGAAATTGCAAAAGGCTTTATCCAGAGATTTGACTAGTCACAGGGGCTATTGATTACATACACCAAAATTTGTGCCGCAATCAGTGATCACCAGCGCGTTGTTGGCAGATGCCGTCCGCTCTCGCAGCCCAGCTTGCTGCGTCGACCTCTCTCCACACGTCCTTGTTACAGGACAGGTCAAAAAAGCGGCAGGCTGAATCGTATCTATTCACCGGCAGAGATGCCGACCTCCATGACCTCGACTCCATATATGCGCTCGCCTCGACCGCGTTCACCCACCTTCGTTCCCTTTCTCCCGCGTTTTCGTCCAAAACCATCAAACTAGGCGAAGATGGGCACTTGTCTGCGGATTTTGAACAGGCATTATTTTCTGACGCAGCCAGAGCTCTCGATCGCACCCTCCAGACACCAGAGCTCAACGCAAACCTTGATCGGAATATCGATGCATTTCTGGCTCTTCTTGGTCCTTGGCTTATGGAGGCTCCCGCTAGCAAAGTGTTGGAGTGGCTCGTAAGGCGCTTCAGGTGAGTTTTGCTTCTCTCTATCAAAGACATGCATCCACAGCACTCGTCAGAATCAATGAGTTCAACGTAGATGCCGTCCTTGCCTTGTTCTTGCCATACCACGAATCCCCGCACTTTATCAAGATGCTTTCGATATTACACATTCGGTAGGTCCCCCGAGAAGGATGCCCTCCTTTGTATTAACGAATTTTCAGCCCAAGCTCCTCTTTCGCGTTTTTGCTCCCATTCAAGTCAGCTGCAAAGTCCCTTCCGCGTCCTGCTTTGATAAAAGCTATGGTGTCAGACACAGAAATCGCACGTTTTGTTGCCAGCCTCTTGCCTGCTGCTATACAACGTATAGTACTCATCCTTCATTACCGATCCTTTTTAGCTCACTGTCGCTCTAGACTCACATTCACATCGTACATTGATTGCATTCCACGCTGCCACAACACACGATTACATCTCTGCTCTGCCATCTCTAGACGATGGCATCCTTGCATTTATTCTACCTTCTTTGCTTGCACCCCTCCAGTCTTCCCAAAAGGATGCCAACGTTGTAGTGAGTTGTCTTGTCGCTAGTTTTTCGTGTTCATGTCACTTCTTCACCGGCTAGCTCGGCAGCTTTGTTCTTCTATGCACTCTCTCCCAGAAAGCGAATTTGAAGCCTGCTGCTGTATCCGCCATTATCAATGCAATGGCAACTCAAGTACGCGGCGTTCGGGGTTCAGGCAAAGGCTCCGTGTCTACTACTCATTTCGTGAAGACTGCTGTGGCAATTTGTTCATCGCAGCAGGATGTTCAGGCATTCCCCTACAGCACATGCCAATTGTGTGTCAAGATGTCGTATGTCGTCTTTGTGTGTCGTCTAAAGAGTATTGACACAGCGCGATTCGTGCAGTGGGTTCGCTGATGACGTGAGCAAAATCTTGACTGTTATCGGTGCGGAACACTTTATTCTTCCGGTGCTTCGCCCCTTGAGCGAGCGGTGCGTGGATCCTGTTACTTTTCGCTGTTTGATCACGCCTCACCTCCGTTTAGCATTCACGAGCACCGAGTTTCGTCGTTGTTTTCAACTTTGATAAATACTGCGGGTGCTCCCCGAGTGGTCATCAAAGAATCATCTCGCACTTTGTTTCGCTTAGCTACTTTGCCACCCGATGATGATCTTGGAGCGGTCGAAGCTGGGACGAGAAGTGAAACCATTCGCACTGCACGCTCACTACTTTCTCTTGTCCATCAGCGCCACCTTGAACTCTTGAGAGGTATCGCAGATGATGTACTTTCCGAGGCTGGCGTGGAAGCTGGTGAATCGAACAAAGACAGGAAGGAACGCAGAAAGGTGGCAGGTGAACTGCTCTCGTCGTTTTCTCTGGTGAGCGATGCATTGTCTATTGACGTTTCTACGACTGAGAAAGGATTAAACCCAGAGCCATCCGTTGGCCGAGTCCAGTAGCGTTAACGAATTCGTGGTCGCCTCTGCAAGCACACTGAAGGAGTCACGCATGGCTGCAGTGGAGAAAATGTATTCAATATTGGGAGCTGACGAGGTTGATATGTCCGCTCCGGATATGGTCCGTGTTTCCTGCTTGGCCCTCGACTTCAACTGAGGATATGTTAGGCATCTGTTCAATCTGCACTGCTTGGTCGCGTTTACGACACCGATGTAGGGGTCTTGCAAGCGCTCTACGAATCGCCTGATTTATTCCTTTCGACGATCGTCCCGACTACATCGCCTCAGCAACTATTGGATGCCATCACGTCACAGCTCTCCCCGACACCTCCCCCCCGAGCAGTCTTGCGCGCACATGTTGCGTTCCTTGCCGGGCCTTTCGTTAAATCATATCCCAACTTTACCGTTGCTGTCCAGCAAAGTGCGCTTTTCCCGTTTCTATTGGCCTCAAAAGCAAAGTTGAGGACGTCCCGCGGCGTATGGGAAGCTATCAGAGAAGGTGGTGGGTTCCAGACGGGGTGGTTGCGGGGTTGCGTGGACATATGGGTCCATGGATCACTGCTGGAGAAGGAGGCCTTGGACGACGACAGGGATGATGGGGCCAGCGAAACGCTATGCGAAATCAACCTTGGCGTAGCTGACAAAATAGCGGGTGAGCAGTTTTGCACAGGTCTCGTTCTGTCACTGAGAACGTGCGTATATCATCAGAGAACATTCTCATTGCGAACGATTATACTCAAGATATAACTGTTTTGCTGTCCAAGTTGCACGATGCCCTTCCGCATGCTCGAGCACTGGCATATTTGACCTGCCGTGCGCTGCTGATGCGAGCATCGGGAGACCAACAGGTCCTGTTGGCACATCGTATCGTTCACGCCATGCCCCTGACCTCGCTAGAGGCGAGTGATGAGTTGAACTTGCAAGAGGTTTATTCATTCCTACTCGCCTTGTTGCGGATCCAGTACTTACGATCATACAAGGCATTGGATGCACGTCACATAGGCACGAAAGTGATTATCAGACCGGGAGGACGAAATACCGTCCATGCTTTGCGAGCCTCGATTCTCGCCCTAGTTCCAGCTCTACCCGCCCCTCCCGAGTTTGCTGCGACTTG
>JBBPLV010001226.1:0-10775 GCA_038089975.1 Boletellus ananiceps | reverse complement strand
ACACCAAGCACCAGTCGGCAGACTTGATGTCGAAGGATACTGTCGGTGCCGTAGCGCTGGACATTCGGGGGTGCATTGCCACGGTGACCTCGACGGGTGGGTTGACTAACAAGTTGGTCGGACGTGTAGGTGATAGCCCCCTGATGGGCGCTGGGTACTGGGCTGAGGAATGGCCACGTTCGCGTGGGCGCATCCAGCGGGTGTGGGACCGCTTGTGGAACAAGCCCGATCAGGCTGGTGTTGGGATCTCTGGAACAGGCAACGGTGATGTGCGACAAACCCGATTTATCGTATTGACCGAATGCTAATCTCGACTTTTGCGATGTGCCTTTCGGATCGCCAGTACTTCATCCGTCAGAACACTGCCGTGACGATAGCGCATCGTATGCAATATCTCAACGAACCTGTCGACAAAGCAGCGCAGAATGTCGTCGATGACATGGCTAAGATAGGTGCTGATTGCGGCATCGTCGCTGTAGACAGCCAAGGGAATGGTAAGCCGAATTTTTTCGCATCTCCGTTTGCAATGACGAAACTGATCGCTCGCCTGGATCAGTCGCGCTGCCGCTCAACACCGATGGCATGCATCGAGGTGTTATTCGTCCGGATGGTGTGCCGCTGACTGCGATTTTCTTTGATGATGAGTTGTCCGAGCTGTGAGCACTCGGACGAGAGCAATCGCTGGTGTTGGGTCCATGGTTTGTGCGATTTGCAAGCCGAACGGAATACCGCGATCGGAACTTGGGGAAATCAAAGAATAGCTCTGTTTCATATCAGATTGTACAAACTCGCCGCTCTATGTACTCCTTGCTTCTTCCGAGAGTGTAAATGCCTGATGGAGTCCCCGACTTGGAACGGTGCTTTCACCCGCTGCCACTAAGATCAATATGCCCCACACCCCTCCGCCCTCCTTGCCAACCCTGCGGTGATCTTGTCACCACTAGCACGTTCCGTCGTTGGGGGCTGCGACCTTGCAATGCGTGCGCGACATCCTCGTGGTGACCCAGATTAGCCCAATGCACCGGCTATATATATTGGCTATCCTTGACGACGACGCTTCGCAGTCAACACTCGTCATCGATCATCCATGTCCAAGGAACAACCCATTCCAAAGCCTCCTCCAGCCAAGCGAGACGATGAGGGGAAAAATCGTGTAGTTCTTAGTCTACCCTCCTGTGTACAGGTTTACTGAATAGGTGGATCGGCCTCATAAGAGGCCGATTGATTGCAGCTGCGGCTTAGTGAGGTCGAACGCAGCTTGCATGTATTTACGGGTGACGAATGGCCGAGACCCAACAATATCCAGTGGCCGACTTTGGCTTCACCCCCTAGTTCTCCACAACGATGAACCGAGTCGTTATCGCACAAATCATTACATTACACAAAAGACGAAAGAGAAAACAAACTACATGATAATCACACGCCTCGTAATCGTACAAGCGACTGTACATGTGTGTGCGCGCGCGCTTCAAGCCGCGCGACGCTGACCGTACGCCCCGGTCTCGTACCCCTGCACGCCGACGATCACGTTCGCCGGGTCCTGCGGCTTCCCCGTCAGATAGTTCTCGACGATGCTCCGCGTCCCGCGGGCGTAGCGCGCCTGTGCGTCGAGCGTCGTGCCCGAGTAGTGCGGCACCATGCCGTTGCCGCCACCGAGCGCGTTCTTGGCCGTCCGCCAGACGTGGTCGCGCGGCGCGGGCTGCACGTTCCACACGTCGCCCGCGTACCCTGACGTCGTCGTCGTCGTCGTCGTCGTCGTCAGCCCTCGGCGTACACACGCGGAGAAAAGACGTACCGTTCAGGCGACCAGACGCGAGAGCTGCCGCGACGGCGTCCTTGTCGCAGATGGCGCCGCGCGCGGTGTTGACGAGCCACGCGCCCGGTTTGAAGTGCGAGAGCAGTTTGGCGTCGACCAGTCCGCGGGTGCCTTCGTGGAGCGGGCAGTTGACGGTGACGACGTCGCGTTGAGAGACGAATTCATCGAGATTCTCGACGCGGCGCGCGTTGATGGCCTTGGCAGCAGCTGGAAACGAAGTAGTGAGATGGATTTGGGGGAGGATGGACGCTGGGCGGGGCCCACCTTCAGGGAGGGGATTGTAGTCGTAGTAGAGAAGCTCCTTGCAGTCGAACGGGACCAGGCGCTGTAGGACACGGTAGCCGATACGGCCAGCACCGATGGTACCCACGACTTTGCCTTCCAAGTCAAAGGCGTTGCGGGCAATATCGGAGACTTGCCAGTCACCACGCTCGATCATCTGTCGCACGGTAGTGCAGATGTTTTAGAACATTGCTCTCAGTGAACACGCACACCACGTACCTCATGGGCAGGAATAAAGTTCTTGACGAGGAGGAGGATGGACAAGATGACGTGTTCAGCGACAGAGACGACGTTGGAACCCGAGACTTCCAACACCTGCACGCCCTTTTGGACGGCGGCATTGAGGTCAATGTGGTCAGAGCCGACACCGGCCGTGACACAGAGTTTCAAGTTCTTGGCCTTTGATGAAAACAGAATACGTGTTTACACCGTCCAGCTGAGGACGAGGCACAGCACAGCATACCTTTTCGAAAAGACCGGCCGTGAGATATCCGGGGTGGAACGGTGTAGTGATCAAGATCTCAGCCTTGAAAAAATGGTGAGATCCCGCGGGGTTATCGATTCGTGAGCAAAAAGGCGCACGTCAACGATGTGCTTTTGAAAGTCACTCTCAGGACCCTCCTTGGAGTCGGACACCTGTGATACGCAGCGTGAACCACGGAAAGCGATCTTCAAAGGTGGAGTACACCTACGATGTATTCGTGTCCTTCCTTCTCGAGGTATTCGCGGAGGCCGAGCTGCACATCTGGTCAACACGACTGATGTCGGATAGCTACACCTGATCATCCACCTGATTCTCGACGGTACCAAGGAGACGAGGCTCTTCCTTGGCAGCATCGCCGCCTTTGTAAAGGATAGCAAGAACCTGCGTCAAGCCGAGTGAATATGTATAGGCAGAAAAATAAGGGAAGATCAATCCACCTTGACCATGTTCGAAGCGGTGGATGCTGAGCAGGAATACGAGGGAGGGCTGAATGCAGGACGTCGCCAATCCACCTCGCCTTTTATACCTCGACAAAGGCTGATTCTTTCAGCAAGCGTGGGCCAGCACTCTGACGGCAGCCGTGACTGAAAATGGAAGTATGCAATCAAGCGATCGCCAACTTCACTCCGCTCCAGTCTTTGTTCTTGTTCCGCGGAGGAATCGAAGTATGCGGGCGTTTCCGGACGTCGCTTCAGCTTGCATGCGCTGGGACGACCCACCTGGAGATGCTTACCGCGCCCTGATCAGTGATCGCCAAACTTATCATACCATCACAGGACACTCGGGGCGGCCCGATGATCCAAAAATACGGGGTCGGAAGCGTTCGGGATCCGTCGTAGCGAGGTCTTTTCATTGGAGAGCGAGCGCATCTCTTCCATCTCATGTGTCGCGTCGGTAGCCGTGTTTCGGTCCATCAGTGCTTCCGTCTGACAGCGCCAGGTCATGATCGCTAACTTGAGTCAAGACCTTGCCCGATGGCCGCGGATCTCTTCGAATCGACGCAGACCCATGGGATCATATGGATTCTGGTGTCCACGATTGGGTCGAATCACTGTCAGCCTGGCATAGATGGTGGCTCTGATGTAAATCGCGTGCCCATCCATAGCGAAGTAGCGAGCCGCCGACTCCCCAGAACGACCGATATGATAGCCGCACGGACGCTTCTAGCGTTCTAAAAATATCACCATTCAGTGTAGCGTGGGGGTCGGAAATTCTCGGAATCTCTCGTCGAAAAAGGAAACACCACACAGCGGGGGGCATCGTAACATCCCGGAACCACACCCTTAAAGCACCTACCAGGGGACTCGTTTCTACCGTCCAAGTGAACATCTATACTTTTTTTCAAGAAAAAGGTCGGAACACTCGGGTTGTCATCCAGTCTGGAAGAGGAAACATCAAAGTCTGCAGACTCACTACAACACGGTCATGTGGTAGACACGTCTGCGAATCCATCAGGTGCCTTTTCCCTTGCTGTGCGACTCCAAGAGCTCCATCTCCTCAGACGGCGCGCCATTCCCTGCAGCGTGCGCTCTGCTCTTCCCCTTCTTTACAACTTCCCACTCGACGCGGAGAAAAACCCATATCCATCTCCGCAGTACCTCCGCCACTTCGAGCCAAAAGACGAGCGCGCTCCCTTCCGATTGTGAGTAGAGGTGGCTCGATAGCTTGATGGACCACGTCATGCGAAGGATGAAATTCATGAAGATCACCATGGGGTATACTGGAAGAGGATATAGGAGCGCCGCACGGAGACCGTACGGGTACGCAGTCCTACGGTGTCCTGCTACCTCGAGCGATCGCGACAGCCCTCCTTGTGACCCGGTGGAATCAAACGCCACGAGATCGAAGCCCCAGTCGTTGGTCAAGTCCCACCAAAACGAATAGCATGAATTGATGACCGCCGACACTAACCTAAGCGAGCGCGCGAGCTGAGCAGGGGTGCGGCGATGGTGTGACGGAACCCAAAGAAAAGAAGCCAACATACCAAAGCCGAAAGAGCGGGTGTTCGCCGTGCCACCCTTGCTGTACGACGGAGCTCCCGCGAGCTTGCACGAGGTCCGAGATCACGATCCTTTGCGCGGCAGAGAGGAATATGACAGGAAAGGAAGAAGCGTATTTGATCGCGTTGAAGAGCGGACGGTGGCTCGAGTTACCTGGAGATTTGTATTCGACGAGACATTGACGTAAGCGAATGAGGTAGGGTAAGCTGTCCGCGATCTCAGTGCCAGACTAGGGCGAATCGCGCGCAGCATCTCACCTCATGAGGCTCGGTAGTATCCACTGGTACCAGCCGTCCTGCGATGGCAGCTGGAACAAACTACCTCCTGGAAGCAGCATGCAGGTCGACAGCCACAGATCGCCGAGCACTTTGGCAAACGATGTGAGAACATCGGCAAAGACGACATCCGAGAAATATATCGAGCTTTTGGAGGAAAGAAAGAGACACCTTGCAGTAGCACTGGAGGACAACGTCAGAGGTAGCCATCATAAAAAGAAAGCACGGACAAGAGGAACCAATCGCGCTCGCGTTTGTAAAGGACGTCGAATGGCCACACGAGCACCGTCACCACGGCGAGCGTGCATACGGAGGGGATGAATCTGAATATGTCTACGAGGACGGGATCCAATCGCGTCGCGACTCGGAAAAGCAGCCAGGCGGAGAGACACCAGGCAGCGTACACCGAGAAAATGCGATATAGCGGTGCGTAGAAGGCGCTGGATGAAGGGTGTCCGCTGGACGACGACGCGGGGGGCCGGAGAGGAAGGGGATGGTTCCGGCCTGCATGCAGCTCCAGCGCGGCGGGTCCGTCGACGCCCAGGAGCTGCAGGCCGTGGAGGTTCGTGGCCCAGCCAAGGATGCCCAAGCCGACGAGGAAGAGGACGCGGAAGGGGAGAGGAAACGCGGCCACAAGCGAAAGCGGGTTGTCGCCGACGTACGCATACATTTTCAGGATTCAAAAGCTCATGCGGACTCGCAGGCGGGTTCTGTCGAGGACGCGGTCAAGCCGCCATCATCTACTCCAAGTCACGTGGCACCTTTTTGGCCGCTTGTGGCATACAGTATGAGCAAACCCGCTTCCCCTCTTTATCGAACCCTCGCCAAGGAACGCACGCATATATAGCCTCTCAACAGGCGATAGGGCACACCGCAAAGGCCGTCGCACTTGTTGGCCAGAGGGACTCCAAGGCCACGATGCGAGCGTTTACTCTCGTTTTCCGTGACGGCGATCCAGACGAGAACGAGCTTATTGATCATATGGGTGGGATCCCCTTGTTCTGTCCCTCTTCTTGTCGTCCTTCATGTCAACCAGGCCATTCTCTCCTGTTTGGCCGGCGAATCCATCAATGCGATGTTACGTGTGCATGACCTGGTTCGCACCGCAGGGGCCGAGAAGACAATGCGCGGCTGCGTCCAGGCAGGTTCTTGCTCGGACGCTACATTGCAAACGTTCACGACAACGTTCTCTTTACATTCATAGCTAGGATCCTAATGAGCCACAACCTCGGCGGTCACTTGGGTTCAGAAACTCCTTCAAGCAGCAATCTGCGTCTTAGCAGTGGGCAGCGCAAGAAAGTTCGTCCTTCCAAAGAGGGTCTGCAAGAGATGGTACACTAGATCTAGGCACTCAAACTTTGTCGCCACTGTATTCTCATATTGGCGGCCGTAGCACACTTGTTGTCCTCATGATCGCTGAGCAGTAGCCCTCTGTGCTGGAGAAAGAAAAACACGCATGATACTTCCAATTTACAGGCCGCGAAAAAAGCCATCTTCAGAGCAAGAAAAACTCTCTCGCGATCCCACCGGCCGAGACAAACTCAATCGCGTACCCGAGCCGACGGCGAGGCGGTGAAGGTGTCGGCAACTTGGACGTAGGTCAGGTTCTAGCCAGGAACGACATGGCCAGAATTGCAGACATCATGCTGTGGCGAGCTGCCGTGGTTCTATTGAGCTCCTGTCAGCGCAATACAGTGGCTTTGACAGCAATCGCGCGTGAGGTGCAAGGTCGTAAGGGGCGGTGAGCCGTCAATGAGTTTACTGTTTCAACTTGACACATTTCATTTCTGTAGCCTACCAATCTCGCCCCTATTATGAGCTCCCCATCGCTGTATTGCCATATTGCCGTAGAAGGCGAAGGAGCGTCTTCTACGCAAATAGAAATTACCTCTGCGATATTTGGAAGAGGTAGTAACTTGCGCAGGGCTCGTTTTGGAGTCTCCAGCCTGCTCACAAATAACATCCAGCTTCAGAAGCCGATTCGGGTTTTGCATAATACGTTCATAAAGATGCATGTATTCAAGGATCACCAATACACTCAAGGGCACTCTTAGAACTACATTTGTCCACCCGCTGTTCTTCAAGCTTCGGTTGTCTCTTGATGTTAGCTAGACTCTGGATCATTCCTTGGAATTGTTCTGACCCAATTTTGTAGGGAAGGAGGCCCCGTTCTAGGCCCTCGGCGGTGGTGATATGCCACTAGGGCCTTCTTCGAGCGTCAGAAAAGCTCCGAGATGTTTGTTGGAACCATACATTCGCCCTGGCCATTGCATGGCCACCCGCCCTCTCTGGAATCTGCGCCTGTCATTAGCAAAGCTCTGGAGCGTTCCCTGGAATTGTACTGACAAGTGTCATAGTAACTAGATGTGTTGCTCGTCTCAGAGCCTCTGGCCACAGCGATCGCGTGCGCCGAATCCATGACCAAAAGTGACAGGAGCGTAAAGAGGTGAATCCAAGTTGACTTCACTTGCATGGTCAGTTTCAGGGGAGGTCTGTATCTCGACCTTCTCAGTCTTCAGTCTACTATTTCTACTCACCTGGTATCTGCTTTATTGCAGTGTTGTCCGCATGACAGAACCTTCCTATCTCCAGATGCAAGCAATATTGATTAAATCGCAAGGTCCATCACCGGTTTGACGACGCAGGGTGAGCGGGTCTCATGGAACACGTCTGCATCACAGCTTTTTGTATCGGTTACAAATCGACCACTCGCCTGGTATCCGCTTCTATCATTGTATGACGGAACTATATTGCGAACTGGAAGCCATATCACCAGACTCGAGCCTCCTGGTAGACCACACGCTCCAGCAACCATTAACATATGGCTGACGTCAGAAACAGCACTACACAATCAGGTATACACCCGATATCACTCCCCCTCTCGTTGTGTAGACAGTTGTAGCCCATCATCATCATAGTTTGAGCTATCCAATAACGGTGGCTCCGATGGCTATTGCTCGTGAGGTAAGAGGCCGTAGAGAGCGGGGGGGCTGCCGAGGGCCCGCATGGCGTTTCGACTTGATACATTCCATTTTTGCAACTTGTCTGCGAAATGGCCGGAATGACATAATCGTTCAGTTGCGGCTTGGCGGTTCCGAGCAAGCATTTCCTTCTCGAAACCGTTCGTCGAGGCAGGCTCTACATTGGCAGCACTGATAGGCAAATCTACTTTACCCATCCCATCTTGAAGCATAGGTGTGTACAACAAAGGATGGAAAGGTATAGATGTCTCGTTCTGTCGGCGGAAGTCCAAGTTGCAGCCAGTCAACGTGAGTGGATCTAGAGGCTACGTATCAGGGGAGAGGCTGCGCTGACGTTTCGACCACGGCTCCGGCGTGGGACTCCCATCCCGCTTGAAGCTCCCTTCGACCTTGTGTGATTTGAGTCTTTCGCGGCGCCCGATTGCCCCTTTCTCTCAGGCTAGCGAATACAGCGATTGGTGCATCCGCCTCGTCGTCGACTAGCCAGTCAACCCTGTTCAAAACCGCCTGCATTTCGTCGAAGAAAGAGGAAGACTCAAGCCGTTGCATATCTGCGCCATATACCACAGAGTATTGTTCATCAAACTTGGACGAGTCCAGTTGGCACGGCCGGCAGTGTCACTGAGGGGTTATTCAGAGTTGATTTCGAGGTCGATTTCATCAGCGAAAACGAATCGAAACCCGGTTTCAACTTTGACTCACCTGGTTTTGGATATGATTTGGGGTTGATTTGGGTCGATGCTGCATGCGGCCGTGGTGCGGCAGTGCGTCGGAGTTTAAATTTGTGGAGATGCGAACACGAGCGACGTGACTACTATCCCCCCGGCATCTGCAAAATGACCAAGCGAACCGCTACGGGGCTGGCGTTCCTGTGGGATTGGTGGCATCTGATTGGTGGGGAATGGCCATTTACAGCACGCTCCGTAATTGAAAAAATTACTGTTCCTTTTTTGACACTGAGGTGGTGCGAGGTGCGTCGGCTACGAGTTGTAGATGCCGGGTGACTTCGGCAACCTGATGACTTCAGCATTTTCTTAAAGCACAATATTCTACATCTGTTTTTCATTTTACCTGCTGCTATATACAATCTAGTAGGTATATTGCGGGTCTGCGAGCTTGACCGAGCACAATTGATGCAGAAATGAACGAGATAGCTAAAAGGCAGGTTGTCACGCTGAACCATCACATTGGTGTCACCTGCCGAACCGTGCCGCGGCCGAGTTTGAAGTCTTCACAAGCTGCTGCCAGTGTGCCGAACGTCTGAACGCAGCCACTGCCAGCGCGCCAGTGTGGGAATGAAGTTGCTTCGCCTTCGCAGATTGACTGGTCGAAGCAGCCGGCATTGCGGGAAGCATCGTGCGAGCTCTGACCCAACTAATGAGTCACGTATACAGGCAGCCTTACAAGGCCCCGCAATTTGTGGTCTTTACAAGTCGGTTTCCGTGGCTGCAAGAGCTCGAAATGTGCAGCTCCAAGGCTTACCAGCTGCCGAGCTGAGATTGAGTTCGGTATGTGCGGCATTCTATGACGAACCGTGACATTTTATGACTGCCGAACTCACCAGGTTGCCGAAGTCACCAGGGGGAGTACTGCGCGCAGTATCATTCATCCGAAAACGTAGATTCGCCGACATGTCCCCTGGGGTTATTACACTCCTCAGTCCATGGCAGGATGATAGTGGGTACAACAGCTCAGGTCTCCTGTTCACAGTCTCATCCACGAACCTCGCCATCTCCCAATCGATCAATAACCCTCTGCCGTCATCCGTCAGAATAATATTGGGCCGGGCCGGGCTCAGGGCTTGAGCCCGAGCCTGGCACATCACTAGTCGCGCACCCCGCGCCTTTGTACTCCCTTTGACTGTTATAGCTGGTAGTCCACCTGGAGGGGCAGTGGTCGGGGTAGCGGTCGAGCCCCCTGATGAGAGCTTTCGCAGACTCTAAACCGCATCTCCCACCCGCTCCTTTGCCTGTTCCTGTACTATCCTGGTCAACAGGCCCAGCGCGGCCCCGATCCTCGGAGAGGGGCGTCCAACGGACGCAGTATACAGGACCGATAGCCTAGGTCTGCCTCTCTCGCACACGGACCCCACCCTGGGCAGGCCCCCATCTATGCGTGAGAAGAGGGTGGGCTCACCTTTCTCTTACTAGTAGCTCTCTTCGCATCTCTCGTAGTCGGACTCTGTCGGTAGTGTTAGTCCCCGATACATTCGTTTTGTTCGCACCCGCCCGCCACTCCCTCTCACAGGCCGCGTCCAAGACATTCACATCAGTGTTCATTTTGTCCGACGCTCCGTCACTCGAACGAGCTCCCCTGTTTCGGTGCCCAACCCGCCCTCACAGCGTGCTCTCCCCCAACAGTCTCCGGCTTTTCGCCCAACCCATCCTCACTGTACGTCTCTACACTTTCGCTCGTCGTTTCGTTTCTCACCATCTTCTCTCTCGCACAGTCGAGCCAGGCACGACCGCAACGCATAGAATCACGTAAGCGCACCACCGTCCACCACCACCGTCATGGGAGACAAGTCCGGCGCATACGCCACCAAGGCGGGGGACACCGACTTTAGGAAGACATGGGACAAGCAAGAATACGCAGAGCGCGCGCGAAAAAAGGACGAGGAAGAGCGCGAACGCATGCAGGAGAACGAGACGCGCATGAAGCAGGGTCCGTCCGTCCGCCGTCCTCCGTCTCGCGTCCCCATTCACCTCGTTCCCCTCTCTCATGACCGACAGGCAAGGCGCCCCGCAGAGGCCGCAAAGAGGACCTCCCCAAACCGACGGAACTCATGCAACGCCGGGAAGGCTCGCTCGAGCTCGACAAGAACCTCGGCAAGACGACCGTCGTCCAGAACCCGGGCGGCCGCGGTCCTGGTCAACCGGGCTTTTACTGCGAGGCGTGCAACCGGACGTACAAGGACACCACCGGGTATCTGGATCA
>JBBPLV010001225.1:0-10781 GCA_038089975.1 Boletellus ananiceps | reverse complement strand
TTGACGTCGGCGTCCGGCCATGGCGCTGGTGCGAGCACGATCGTGTTCGCAGGTGCTGAGCGGAACGAGGAGTGGGCGGGGGCCGAAGAAATCCAGATGGCAGGCAGGGGGGTCCCTAACACCGGGAGTGGTACGTGATGGCGACGACTGTGGCAGGTTTGGTGTTCATATCCCAAGCGTCCCTTTAAACAGAACAATTTTAGCCATAACTCGGTGGGGGGAATTTAGATCTCTGATGGATTTCCAAGGGTGCGACGAGACAAGGCAGATTCGATGCTGGGAGACGGCGGTGGCCATCGCCAAGGTTGTGAGCCACCGGGTGAAGCGGCAGACGATCCCAGTAAGATACTATCACTGTTCCTCCAAATTATATCTTATTTCACTCGTGAAAGCAAGATCCTCGAGACCAAAGACGTGTTGCGCTGTCAGTCCGCACGTCCAGGAGCTCAGCTTCGATGCGTCCACCAGTTGATTGATTGTCCTCGGAGAACATTTACGAGTCACAGTCCGGGTGACGGCTCTGTCATGCTTCCTCTCCAGCGTGCTCGCCGTCACTCAGAGTGCGCAGGACGAATTTGGGGATTGCAAGCTAGACTTGACGCTGCCGCTACTCGAGCGGCTTGAAACATCACGTTGACCAAGTTTTGAGTAACGTTTGGTTATTGGAAGGCGGGGCGGTCGAGAAATGGATGGAGATGCCAGTGGGGATAGAGGAGGCTCAACTGATAAAAGTACTCCATTGCATCCGAATTCACAGTCGAGCGCCGAATCATCGACCCATTGCTGCCTCGACAAGCATACAAGACTGCACCGCACGCGACGGTTTGGGCCCGGGTACTCGCCAGGTATATCATTTGCTGGCAGCCTCGTTGTACTCCCGTATCCATCCAGTTTTACGATGTAGTACCAATGTTCATTTATAGCATGGCGACGGAGCGACAAGGTTTTCCCGTCGATCCCGATCATGCATCAACACTGCCAGCACCGCGAACCTCCCTCGCTTCCACCCGTATTTCTGCCCCGTGGTCCTCGTCCTCATTCTGCTCCACGTCCGCGTCTGCGAACATGATCACGCTTGCGACAGCGCCGTGGCCGGGCGCAGACGCCAAACCAAACGCCGTGTCGATATCGTTCCCACGTCCGTCTTGAAGATCGCGCGCATACAGCATCCGCAAGCTCAAGATGAATCGTGGGACGAGCGTCATGGCGGGCACATACTGGAGGATATCCAGCAGCACCCACGATCCCACTGTCGGAAGGTGAACCGTGGCGTATAACAGATCGGTGAGCGCATATGCCAAGCTACTACATTTCATAGATGAACAAAAAAATTAAAATGCGGTTTCGCTTAGTGGGGCGCAGGAAAAGGACAAGGACGACACGTGGACGTACGCAAGAAAGTAGAGAATGCCTTCTCTCACAAGGAGGCTCATGTAACGGTTCAGTTGAAATCGCTTCGTCGTCTTGTACGTTTGGAGCGACTCCTTCACGAATCGAATGGCGACAAGTAGACACATGGTTGTGTCCAGAGTCATCTGAAAAGTGTCTATGATTTCATGCCAGATGGCGGAACCGTATTGCACTGCGCAAAACGAATAATCGAGAACTTGCTCGGTAGTCGCTACAAAGGATATATAGTGCACATAATCTGAAGTCGTGTCTCACGTACCTGCGGGACTATTCTGACTGCTGACCACGATACTATAGACGAGATCAGAGATGACTTCAATGCCGTAGATGGTGAGGAGGGTGCCAAGGATGAACTTCGATTGATCGTGCAGTGCCCATACACGGAGGATCATCACCACTATCAAAGTAATGTGACTCGGGTCGGGTGAATTCAGTATGAACCCGCACAATTTGCAGAGCTGAGAAAGACCCAGGTGGCCCAAAAGCTGAAAATTGTAAGTATATCGCCTTGGAAGGTCCTTGAGCAGAATGGACATTGGAAGCGCCAAACGAGTGTACTCACAACTGTTTGAATACAATCAACTTGTCAGCGATATCTAGAGTAGGAGGAGACATGAACGCATACGTCTATCAAAATTAGATTAAGGATGTACTTTGGTCACAAGTAGCCTAAGATATCACCTCTGCAGGGCCGGGTAGGAAAGAGCAGCCCACTTGCGTTGCGGTCAGATCAGAAATCCCAACCATCCGTGTTTGGAAACATACTGAGGGCAGAAATTCTAGTGGCCGATCAAATTTGATGGTCAAATGAGGCATATCGTAGCAGCATACACGCACATGATGGAGCACAGCCCAAAATAACGAACCTGGGACGCCTGTCCTTAGCGCAACGCCGTGGGGGCGGCGAGGATACCCACACAGACAAACAAGGTAGACATCCGTGTCCAGGGCTTCCTCTGCAGCCATAAGTACCAGAATACATGAATGGTCCAGGAAAGTGTCGCTGACCCAAATGTACTCAATCTACCAAATTGTCAGCCAATGAAATTTCTGTATCACATAGGTGAACATACGACGTACCTCGTCCAAGAATGTAAGGACTGGGGACATTGAACTTTGTCAAATGCGGAGAAATACATACGGACACGAGTTGCTTGCCGTAATCATATCCAATAGCAGTAAAGATCACAACTTGTTAGAGGTTCAGAACGAGTGAACACGAAGTACTGACGAGGGCAGGGAACGTACGAGTCGCGTAGTTGCTCGTTTGAATGGTGGCGACAGCCTCCTGCAGAGTGGAAGCCATGAATCTAGTATGCAGAGCGGGTCGAAACAGTAATATCCAGAAAGACGGGGACAGGATGGTACTTGGCAGATGGACGCTCAAAGGTCACTGCGCATATAAGTCGATACCGGCGAAGAGTCAAGATGACGGAAGCTACCATGCATGGATACTACCACATCAACAACATACTAATCAGCTAACGCATAGCCCGCTTAGTGGCTTTCCGATCAGCGAAAGGAGACAAGCCATTAGGGCAAAGATGGTGACGACCGGGCACAGGGGAGGACATACGACTCCTAAAGACCAATGCAACGTAGGCACAATGAGGTAGGGTTGCACGTAC
This sequence comes from Boletellus ananiceps, assembly GCA_038089975.1. NCBI lineage: Eukaryota > Fungi > Basidiomycota > Agaricomycetes > Boletales > Boletaceae > Boletellus > Boletellus ananiceps. The sequence continues at coordinate 7,743 of JBBPLV010001225.1, read as the reverse complement.
TCGAGCGCTGGCAATGGTCGTTGCAGCAGGCGCAACTTGGACAAGTGCCGTTGATTATATAAGCGCCCCGACGTTCTTTTATGGGCCATTGCAGCGCGGGCATGAGGTGCCCCCCACTACCCTTATCCAGAGGGCCGTAACAACTCGAGGAGCAAGTTGTTGAGTGTCCACATCTGGAACAATGGGCTGAGAAGTTCAAGGTCAACGACACCCAGCGCTACACCACTGCATTCTTTGCAACCAGCAGTGCAATAAACACCAGGACCACCCTCCTGCAACCTTACCATCACCCTTGTTGATGATATCCCCTTGAGCGCCATCCTTTTCGAAAATAATTTCGCCCCCGAAGCCAAATCATCGCACAAGATCAGTTTTTTCTCCCATCCCTCTTGTCGCCCGCACCTGTCTGTGTTTCTTCGCCGTGCTTCACCCTATCACCCTACCGATCGTCTGCGTTTCATCACGCTCGCGACGGCACTGTAGCTAAACACTAAAGTCCAGCTGGAACCCGTGTCTATGTCACGCCCGCGCTAGGCTCAGAGGTCATATCATGAATGTAGTGAGTTTGGTGCATGAATATCCAGGGACAAAGCGTTGGTATATGGTCCCTGCTATTGAGTATATCGCTGATGATTTTGTCTGCCAGACGGTTGGCATGCGCAAGTGACGGGACGCTGGCCGTGAATCAATGGCTCAGTTGCCCGTGGGTATGAGGATGGGATGACCATATGTAAGAAATCCGCTTTGCGGCGCATATCCCGTCCAGTGTGTTTGAATACAGGTAGGGGGTGGGGCTCTCCGGGAGATTTAACTGGACCTCAGCTCGCTTTCAGTGATGGTGCGGGAAGCAGACAAACTTCTATCAGATCTAGGTTTATGTAGTGAGTTCGTTTCCAGCACCAGTCCCAGTTAGTTCGATACAAAGCAATGTCGCCGATAGCACCACAGCCAGCGACGAGCATGCCCACGTGACCAATACAACGAACAAGTATTGTCCCCGTCCTCCACCTGCACCCCCGTCTGACCAGTTCGTGCGCCCAAGCACGCCCGCTCTTCTCCTATTTGTGTCCAGCATCCAGCATCCACTGGCACGGACCCACATCACCTACAACCACTGCAACGATTCCGACATGGCCACGATGATGCCAGTAATTTGGAGCACAATAAAATGTGTCGTGCTAGGTTTGGGACCCCGGATCTATTGTGACTATCAACGCCTTCTCGAAACGGCGGACGACACAATCGGAACGCCGAACTCACTGGTGCACAAATGCATTCATGATACATTCTCGCTCCTGCTATGTGGGTTCCCGCTCGACGTCCGTCACAGTGCTACTAATGCCAACTAATTTAGACCTCACTCCATACAACGCGCTCGCCAAATTCGAGGGAAGAGTATCTCGGCCCCAAGTTGCAGAACTCCAGTAGGGGAGAGTGTCGGCACTGCAACCTCCAGGAGAGATGGCTACTAAACACGGGAGTGAATGTAAACATGACCGTACGTGCGTTTTGCGCATCTTCATGGGTAGCAGTACTGGAAGCCGTCAATAGAGAGATGCTCACGGACTCTAAAGGCTCTAAAAGAGAGAGATAGTGGATGCAGATATCTAAGAGAAGACATCCACTGTGCTGCGAGAAGTTGCTCGAGGAGTCGAGAGCCATGCGACAGTTTCGCCGACGAAGGCCCTTGGGGAGTTGCATGTGTATGCAGTACTTCTATACCTGGATGGAAAGATCGATCGAAGGATTGTATGATTTGGATATATGGAGAAGGCAGTGCCTGTTCAGAGCTGTACGACGACAATGACCGGAGACGCTACCACGTTGTAAGTTTCCCAAAGCTATGGTTGGTTGCGGCCAGAGGATGTCTAATACGGCAGATAGTAAATCTCATCGCTGGTGGGAACACGCATCCAGATGGTGGGGGGTTATTTGTGTTCGTCGTCAGGGGTGAACGGTCGCTCCCCCTTGGTCGGGTCACACCTCACGGCACCACAGGGCGAAAACGGCCCCTGAATTTGTTCCAGAGTGGCAAAACTGCAGGGACTCACTGGGTGCCCGTTATCTAACGCGGCAGCCACCAGTGGCAGCTGGTGTGAAATTGACTTGAGTTACGTCAATCATCTGATGCTGGCGAATTGTCATGGTGTCCAGGTCCCGATTTTATGTCTCGCCCCAGTCTGAGGCGAAGTTCGACATGAGCACAGATTGCTCTTCCCAAAATTGCACCAGCTCCATCATAGCATCGATAAATACGGTCTGGGAGATTGCCGTCAGGTGTGCCCTTGCATGCTGGCATGTGTTGTACCAGCCTGGATATTTCTACTTGTTCATGCTCAGGATCCCTCCGTGTGGGCAATACGGTGGCCGATCAGATTCTTTCATGGCTTACGATCAATTCCACGGTTATTGCTACCCGCAAGCGGAACAAGTGCTTTGTTCCGCCTTTTCTTGTATTTGCCATGTGCTACGTGGGTGGGTGCCGTAACAGCGACGAGGCTCGGATGAAAAAGGGATGGACAGGATGAAACCACTTCCAGGAGCGTGTTCCCGCCACCTTATGCCCCATGCCCTGTTGTGGTTTTCATGAGGTGAGAGAACAGCTGGTGCGATGAGCTAAGAGCCTGTGATACTGCGGGGTCACGATTGTAAGTGGATTTTACTAGCAATGGTCTGCTGATTTGTTCGTCTGCGCGAAGTCTACCTCGTTCGTTTGGCTCAGTTGAACCACTAACCGTCCTTCGGAGCTTCGGCAAATGCACAAGACCACACCACAGCATGTTCTGGAGATACTGACCGGGTGTGTCGGCGGACTTGCCGTGTTCCTATCAGATCATCAGGGAGCTTACGTATGGTCAATGTGACCTCGTATGGTCTCCGCCATATTGATTCCCGCCCGGAATCAGTTTATATGTCTCATAAACGTATCTGGTCAGCTCTGCCCGTTCCAATCCTTCAGCCTATCTTCTACGTTAAAGTCATGACCTCCACCCCGCAGTCCACCGTCGCAAGCACTATACTAAACAACTACGCGAGTCGTACGCTGCTTCCGTTTACAATCCATATCTATTAATCTAGCGCTGTAACGTCCAGTTGTGCTGCTCACTGCTCTCGGATATGATTACAGTGAGTAACATATCGGTATGAGTTTCTTCTCATTTGAGAAACGTTCTCTAGTCCTCACTTTCGCGATGGAGGTAAACTTTTGCTGACTTGCCATGTGAGTGTTTCTCTGACCGACTGCATTGCAGATAGAATACATTTGGGTATGCAGGCGCTTATTTTACAGTCGACCATACATTCTGACAGGACTGCAGAACAAGCGATGGACATGGGTGTCTACATTGTTCGTTATTGTGTGTATCCAGCTCGTTCCAAGGTATGGTGGTTGTGCTAAGGACATACCTCCAGACCCGTTACTTTGGGCTGTGCCATTTTATGTATGTCGACGATTGCCGCAACACATGCGAGTTGGTGCTGACCGGCTCACAGAATGGTTGCCATATGTGCGTTTAAGAGCTTCAGAGCTCGCGTTTGCTAAGCTGATCTGTCCTGGTCAAAGTTTCTTTCGCCGCTGTCACCGACAAGGTAATTTCCTGTCCCGCTGCTGATTAGCCACGCTGATTTTTTTTCACAAATGGTAGATGTAAGCGCCCGTCTTCCACGATTGTACTAATCGACGACACTTTCGTGCAACTAATCATATCCAACAGTTGTAGGTACATTTATTCGATGGTTGCAATATTCACCTTGATGAGGGTCACTCTCTAGGCGACATGGTTTATCTTTTTGGCAACTGGACTATATGGGTTTTTATTTGCTCCGCAGAGTGTGAGGTTTTCATTTTCACTTCGAGCGAGATGGATAATGCTGATAGATTGTCAACACAGTAGTGATGATTCTCCGTGCGTGGGCGTTGTACGCTCGATCAAGCTTCATCCTTGGCATCCTCTTGGTGTTCTATGTTGTCGAAGTTGCCCTATGTCTTGTTCATTGTGTTATGGCCATCACCGAGAATAAGCTTTCAGGTTAGCTTCGCATCATGCGTTGCACATGACGACACATCTACTAATCACTTGATTACACAGAGAGCATTCGTCGAGTGCTTGATATCTCATACTGTGTGCCGGAAATTCATGGCACCAAGTGGGCCATCGCTATGGATGCTAGCCAGGTCGCCCTCAGTACATTGATGTGTCTGCTTGTCGTTCTTTGGTTCCTCTGGCAGTCATTTCATATGTACACGGCGACCAAACAGTTCCAGCTAAACCATTACGTGAACCTTCTTACGAGGGAGGGCGTGGTATACTTTCTTTCGTGCGCTCCCACCTCGCTCTTCCTTCTCACCCGAGTTGATGGCAATCTGTCATGCACAGCATCGTATCCTATTCGCTCATCAATGTCCTGGTGGTCACGGGGAACCTACGGATGAGTGGATGGAAAGGTATCCCGCTCGAGACGCTGGAATATGCGCCCATGCTCATCTTCGTTCCCCGATTCGTTCTGAGCTTGCGGCGACTCTACGAACTCGATCTTCAAGGTAAACGTGGAACCGATATCGATACGGCCTTTGGTCTGGCGTCATCCCCCGGACGGGGGGCAACCGCGAGCGCAATGATATTCGCGGAGGCTGGGCAGGACGAGGAGTCGTCGGCACATGGTGACGAGATACAGATGGAAGAGACGAAAATTACAGCCCCGAGTCTAGTACCCGATGGAAGGGACTATGAAATTTAGGTGCTGTATCTCGAGCGGCATCAAGTCCTCTGGTGGACATGTAATTTATTGGGTCGGGCCCTTTGACGTCGTGACAGGTTCTCGCTAGGGACGAAGTAGTACTGCCTGATCAAATGTGTTCAGAAGCACTCGGTTCGAACTCGAGAGTGAACCAAGTAAGCGCAGCAGCCGGACAGGACATGTTTGGTTCGCAAGATTCAAAGTTCGGTTCAGAATCAGGTCTGAACCTGGCATGTGTCCAGTCCCAACTTCGTTGACCAGTTTGACTCGAGAGGCGCGTGTATGCGCGTCTACTTGGCCGTAGTGCGAACTCGGTCGACCAGATGTCTTTTGAAACGTGCAAGGCCGTCCTTGTCTCCGGGATACTTGGCCGCAGTGCGCATAGCACCTTTCATTTCGTAGTGAACCGCTCTTGTTTCTCGCTGTGTGGTCAATCCCAAGCCTCCAGCCATAAATTGAGTCCATCCATCCAGAGCGGTCGTGGCGCCTTGATGACAGAGGGCCGATGGCGGCCATGGAATCGAGCTGAGCTAATCATCGAGCTGAGCTAATCATGCGTCTAGGTCTCATGGTTGTACGACACCCCCAACCCCACGCTCGGAACGAACGATGCAATGAAACGCTGACACGTCGTTCGTCACCAAAGTCCCTTCAGCCCACGGCAAACTTGAATTCACGCGGAGCTGCTGGCAACCCCGCAATAAATTTACAAGGCCGCGCCATGGCCACGAAGAAGCTACACCCGCTATACCCTTGGGGATACCCGCCAAGTGCAGTAGACTCTGTCGTTTGTTGGCGGCACATCAACACACTTACGTGCGGGATGTGTTGCCCCGCCATATTTGAGTGTGGCCTACTCACCATTCAGCTAGCAGGATAGTAGCCCGAACCAGCCCATGCCTCGGTAAGCACGGGCTGGGTGGCCTTTCCACGCAATCTATAGTGCGATTTTCGCTTTCTCATTTCCCTTCTAGAGTCGGCTTATGTGTGTTGCTACCCGGATGTATATGCGACCAACTCTGCACATCTCCGGCGACTTTCAGCCTATCTCCCAAGTGAAGGACATGGCCTCCGCCCTCCAATTTACCGTCGAGGGACTTCAAGGAGGAATGCGAGGCGGCCGTTCGCAGGTTCACAGTCAGGACGGGCGACGTGCGACAATGTTGGCGTTGGCCGGTGTCACCGGATCACTCCATTATAGCACTGCAAGACGAGTGTCGCCTACTTAGTCGCAGAGTAACGAAACCCGGAGGGTGCCCGTCATCCGATGACCACGGATTGACGTCAATCACTTTGATGTGGCTGATTGTTATGCCACCAGTGGTGTCTAGGTTTCGCTTCACTGACGAGTTCCATCTTCGTCGCCGAGGTTTCTCCCAAGTACGAACCCCACCCCCACCCCCTCCGTGCTCTCGCGCCAAAGAACCAGCACAATGGAGCGTTCACACGCTGTACGTTGGCGTAAACTCAAGTCGACCGAGTAGCGATTCATACGAATGATGTAGAGCTGCTCCCCGGCAGCTTCACATCATTCGTGTGAATCGGTGGGCTGTCAATCACCCTTCAGGGCTCTGATAAATTTACAAGGCCACACCAGTCACGACAAGGTTACACTGAGTCGCCATACTCTCGGAGATATTTCCATATGCTTATCGTTTGTTGGCGGACTTGCTGTGCTTTTATCTGGTCATATCAGGAAACTTACGTGTGGAACGTGCTGCCTAGCTGCACTTAAGTGTGGCCCACCAACTGGCTGGATAGTAACAGTCCAAACCGGTCCAGGCCTCGAGTCCCTTCCGGAAGTCATCTCTGATATCTAGCCAATCAGTTTTTCACATTTCCGACTCTCAGCCTATCTTCCAGGTGAAGGTACTATGGCCTCCACTCTCCAGTTTACCATCACAGGCGTTATGCTGAGCAACTATATGAGCTGTGTGTCGCATAACATTTGCAAACCCCATCTATTGACCTCGCTGTTCATCCTAGTTGTCATGCTCACTGTTCTTGGATATGATTACAGTGAGTAATACATGTCTATATGCATCTCTTCTCATTTGATGAACCTCGATATCTTCAGTCCTCTCGTTTACAACGGAGGTATACTCCTTGGACTTGCGTTAGTGTCCCACTTGCTGACAACTTTGCAGATCGAGTATATTTGGGTGAACCGGATTTTGTCCCAGGCCAATTCTAAATTCTGATAGAACTGCAGAACAAACCATGGACATGGGTGTCTACATTATTCGTTCTTGTATGTATCCCGCCTGTCTTCACAGTGTTGTGCCTGTGCTAATTCTCTGCCCCTAGACCCGCTATGCTGGGTTGTGCTATTTCATGTACGTGCTGCTCCCCACTGCAATGTGCCGGTCGAAGCTGATCGTTTCAAAGAGTGTTTGCTATATGTATGTTTGAATGCTCAAGTTCACGAGTTCTCTAGGCTGATATGTTCTGGTCGTACCAGTGGGGGGTTCTTTCCTACCTGGTCCAGCCGAGGTGACTGTCTTCCCATTTCGTTGTGGTCAGCGTTTACTGAAGAACTACAACTGATTGCAGACGTATGTGTTCATCTGTCACCCTCGCGCTGATCAATGGCGATTTCAAACAATTGGTTGTATCCAATAGTTGTAGGTGCATTCGTTCAATGTCTCCAGCATGCTCGCTAATGTCACTTTCAGGTAATATAATCTACCTTCTTGGTAATTGGACCATGTGGATCTTTATTTGCGCCGCAGATTGTGAGATTTCACTTTCTTCTTTGAGCGAGAGGAGTTGCATTGATGGGGTACAGTGGCGATGATTCTCCGTGTGTGGGTTTTGCATGGTCAATCGAACCTCGTCCTCGGCATCCTCTTGGCATTCTATGCTGCTGAAGTGGTCCTATGTCTGATTGCTTGTATTATTTTCAGCATTCCGAGTAATTTTCCAGGTAGGCACAACATGGCTCTCCTTCATGCGTACTGCACACCAAGGCATTCGTTCAATCATATAGAGAGCACTGATCAAGTG